>JABUQX010044154.1:0-36547 GCA_015478945.1 Trachelipus rathkii | reverse complement strand
AGTAACCCAAAACGGGGTCAATGGATTGTTGGGGGGCCAAAGGAAATTACCCAAACAAAATTCGGGAAAAAATTTTCTCCAAACAAGGGGGAAAAAGGCCCTTAAAAAAAATTTTTTATGGGAAAAGGGCTATAATTAAAAAGGTTTTCCTTTCCGTGGGGAGAAATTTAAATTTACTTAAAAAATTTATAATCCTTTTTGCCCTAACCTTTTAAAAAAAAAACCAAATAAAAAATTTTTATAAATGATGTGTTTGGAATTTAAAAATTTTTCCATGATTTCCAAAAATAATGAAGGGGAAAAAAATTAATTTGAATTAATGGAAAAAAAAGGGGGGGGAGGGGAAGGGGTAATTAAGGGGGGGGGAAAACTGTCAAAAAAAAAGCCGGCTCTTGGCGGGATTGGGGGCTTCAATCAACGGGATTGGAACTTTAAAACCAAATCAGGAGGGCGCAGGGCCAAATTTTTTTAAACTATTTTAGATATTATGGAGTTAAAAAAAATGTTTATTTAATCTTCTTTAAAAAAAAGGGGGAAAATTTTTTGTATAGGGAAAATTTTTGTTTCATTTCTCCTCACTGCTTTTTTTGGGGGGGGGAAAAGGGAAAAAGGGGGGTCTAAAAAGCAAAAATTAAAAGAAAAATTTTGCAAAAAACCGCGCAACAGGTTTGTAAAATTTCCCTTTTGGGAGAACCCGGGGAAAGGGGGGGTAGGCCCCCCCCTTTAAAAAAATTGGGGGACCCCAAAAACAGGGGGGGAAAAACAAATATTTCTTTCACATTTCCCATTTTTCCGTTTGGAGAAAAAAGGTTCCCGCAAAAAAAGCTTGAAAAGAAAGTTGAATTCCCAAACTATAGGTAAAAAGGAAAAAATTGCCATTAAGGGGAAAACAAAAAGGGGGAAACCAAAATTGGGGAATTATATAGGGAAAAAAATAGATTAAAAAAAAATAATTTTAAAGGATTTAATTAAATAAAATAAATAAAAAATTTTTAAAAATTAAAGAGAAAAAAAAGAAAATAAAGGAAGGGGGAAAAAGTTTGGGAAAAAATAGATTTAAAAACAGGGAAAAAAAAAGAGATAAAAAAATTTTAAAAATTGGATTAATTTTATTAAAAAGAAAAATATCTGGAAGTAAAAAGAGTCGGTATTCTTAGATACCTTATAAATGATGCTTTTTCAAACATTTAAGGGCTTATATTTAAAAAAACCGTTTCCCGAAAAAGAAAGATAAAAATGTACCAACTGAGGGAGTAGTTAAGTTCAAAACTAAAAAAATAAGCGCGATTATAGTAATATATTTAGGATTTAAAAAGTGGAAAAAAAAAAAAAAAAGTCCCTTTTTAAATTATTAAAAAAAAAGAAAAAAAAAATCTGTTATTTTTTCGGGGAAAAATGGAGAAATTTTTTTTTCTTTTTGAGTATTGCCCGGGAATAATTTTACCTTGCCTTTTTCCCCCCGGGGACCCGGCCGGGGGAAAGGGGTTTGCCCGAAACCCTTATTCCCCGTTATGACTTTTCCCCCCCACCTCCCAAGGAAACAAATTTGGTATTTTTTTTCAAACCGATGGGGCCCTTTTTAACTTGGCATAAAAAAAGCCCCGGATTTTGTATTTTTAAAAAAAAAATATTGGCATCACAAAAAAAAAAAAAAGTTCAAGGAAAAAGTGGTCCACCTCCGGGGCCCAAAAAACAATTGGTTCAAGGATATTTTTCCAAAACGTTTTAACGTTTTTTAAACCCCCAATTTTTACGGGAAAAATTTTGTTACCAAAAAAAAAGGAAGGGGGTTTTATAACATCCAAGAAATTTTTGGAAAAGGGGCTATAAAAAATGTAGAATATTTCTTATTCATTTACCTCTCGCTTGTAAAAGGATACAAGAAGAAATTTATTAAAAAAAACTCACTTTAAACAGCCAAAAATAATACTTTCTTTTTCAAATAATTTGTTACTCTTTGATAAGTTGAAAGAATCCCCCACTAAGGGGGAAAAAAAAACAATTAGTTTTTAAACAAAAACCTTGAATAAAAAAATCAATTTAAAATTTTTTCCGGGGCAGATTGGGGGCCTGTTCCAAAGTTCAAAACCCCCTTGTCAATTCCAGGGAAATTCCGGCCGGAGGGGCCCTTCTTTTAAACGTCACACTTAATTTTTTGAAAGGAAATCGTGCTTAGTTAAAATTTTGTGGGACTTTTGACCCCACTGACCCCACCCCCAACCAAAAAAAAACCCACCATTTTAAACCAACAAATTTTTTTCCGGGCCCGGAACAAAGCCCAGGGCCGGGGAAACTAAACCTCATTAGGGCTTTTTTGATGGTTTTAATATCTTCCAAAAGAAAACCAATTCTAGCGGGGCCCCCCGGGGAAAACAATGGGGGAGAAACCCAAAAAAGAGCGGGGGATTGGGGATTGGGTTTTTTCTTACCCTTTGTCTTTAAATTTTCGCCCTCAGGCAGGGGGCCCCCCCCCCAACCCATTTTCCTAATTGACTAATATTTTTTTTGTGGGCATTTTTTTTTTTTTTCTTGGCCCCCCCAGTAAAAAATTGTGGACGTGCCAAGATTAATAAACATTTTCCTGGCCGGGTTTCTACTTAGGACCCAAACCTTTTCTGGGGTTCCCAAAGGGAACGGGGCCAAAAAAAAAATTTTCATACTAGAACGGCCCTGTACATTGAAAAAAAAAAAAAATTTTTAAAAATGGGGGATTAATTGGGCTAAAAACCCCTTGGGACCCAAAGGGACCAAAAATTTCGTAACGGGAAAAAATTAGGGGAACTGTTGGTTTTACCCAGAACTTAAGAAAAAAAGATGGCAAAAAAAAAAAAATTATCTATTTAAAAAAAAAAAAATCAAACAATTTAAAAAAAAACAAAGTTTTGGGGGAAGGCTATTTTTCACCCCAAAGTACCCACGGCCCCTATCGGGGTTGGTCCAGAACAACAAAATTTAGTAGTAAACCCGCTCATTTTATAATTAAAAAAAGGTTTAAAGAGAACCGGCTGAGAATTAAAAAGGAAATGTTAAAAAAATTTCTTTATAACAAACTCTGGAGAATGCGCAATACTTATAATAAAACCGAAAGGGAAAAAACCTCGGGGGAATAAAATTGGAAAAAAATAGAAGGAAGGAAGATAAAGATATATATACGGAAAATAAATAACTCTGAGAAAAAAAATTAAGGAAAAGGGTTAAAATTAAAACTGTGAAAGTTGGTTAATTAGTACGCAAAAAACAAAAATTTCATTTGTTTTTAAAAAAGGGTTGTTAATTTTATTTCCCAATAATTTTTAGTATTCTATTTTCCCCTAATATAATTTCAAACATTTATTTCCCAAAACTGGGTCCTTTCTTCTCTTTCCTTCCCTTTTCGTCTTCGTCGTCAAAATAATATCGGAAGAAGAGGGGATGGGAAAAAAAGGGGCATAATTTTTTTCTGGTGTAAAAAAACCCAAAAAAAAAAAAGGGCTCCAAACCTTAGGTTTAATTGGGTAAGATAAATTTTCCTTTTTTATAAATCCCTCTGGGTCCACCCCAAAAAAATTGTTAACGCTGGGAAAGACGGATTTTAGGGGGATTTGCTTTGTAAAAGGGAACATTTATGCATTGGGCAGTTGTTCAACAAAAAAAAACCCAGGGAAAGTATAAAAAACAAAAAAAACTCGCTTTACGGGGTACCTTTTGGGCGAAAAAAACTTCAAGTAATTTAAAACAACCTTTTTAAAAAAAAAAAACCCGTTGGCTGTAAAAACCCCTTACTTTTCCCAAAAGGCTTTAATATTGGTTTAAAACTTGCGTTAGGGGGGAAAAACCCCATGAATGTTTTGGGCCCTTCTCCCCCCACAGGAAAGAAAAGGATTTGGCCAAAAAACATAAGAAGGGGCGTCTTAATTAAGGGTGGGAGGCGGCTCCCAAAAAAAACGAAGGGTCCCGGAAAACCTAAAAAAAAGAGACGGCGGGGAAGTATTTAGGTAGGGAAAACTTCATTACAAAAAAGAGGGGTTCAAGCTAGGGGAAAAAATTAAGGGGTTTCGGGCGGTTTTGGCCCCAAAATATATTAAAATTTATTTTTAGGGTTATTTTAAAAAATGAACTAAAAGTGTAAAAATTAAAATTTTATAAAAACGGGGGGGAAAGAAAACTTATTTGTTTGGCCCATTTTACTATTTTTATTCCCATTTTTAATCTAATATCATTATTTTTTACCATTTGGTCAATTATTCCCCCAAAAACTCCCAACTGGAATTTAAATGAAAAAAAAGCCACTGGCAAAAACAGGAAATCCTTTTTTCTTATTTTCCAAAAAAAACCCAAAAAAAAAAACCGGTTTTGATTTTATTTTTTTTGAAAGTTTTATGTCCCATTAAATATGTGGGGATGGGGGGGGGCTAAAGTGAGGTTTTTAAGGGCCTAATTATATATAATATATATAATATAATATTATTAATATAGTATAATATATTATTATATATTATATATTAAATTATAATATATTTTATCAATTATAATATATATATAAAATTTTATATATATAATTAAATTAATATTATATAATATTTTATTTATGTATTAAATATATTATTTATATATTTTTTATATATATATTTATATTATAGATAATATATATATATTTTATTTTAATCATATTATTATATTCTGTACTAAATTATATTACAATATCCTTAGTTAACTGGTTTTTGAAATATTAATATTTTAAACTTTGAAAAGGTAAATGGTAAAGGGGGACTTTTCTTTGGTTTTTTTTTTTTTCCTGGTCAGTTCGGGAACCCCCTTTCCGAGGAAAGGTTTTCCCTTGGGGTGGGACCCCCAAAAGCCCAAAACGACCAAATTTTCCGGGCCCAGGGGGCCTAATCCGGAGGGGATTTTTTGCGAAAAAGTTTTTTTTCTTTAAATTTTATAAAAAAAAACCAAACCCCCCACCGCCCTAAATTTTGGTTGTTAACTTCATTAAAAAAACGGGTCTAAGTGGGACCAAAGGCTTAGAGTTTAACAAGAAAAACAAGCTCAACATTCTCTGCTCCAAAAAAAACCCCCCAAGGGTTTTTCCGAAAAACCCTTCTCGCTTTTTTTTCAATAATATATATATATAATACTATATATATAATTTAATCATAGGTATATAATAATATAAATATTATAGTTTATATAGATTACTAATAATAGTAATATTAAAATTGATAATTATTTATATATTATATAAAATATAATATATATAATATTAATTAATTATTATTATAAAATATAATAATATACAAACAATTAAATATTTGATATGATAATATATAAATATATATATATTATATATATAATATATATATATATATATATTTTATAATAGGAGATATATATAATACATATAAATATATATTAATAATACATAGATATTTATTTATAATAATAATATTATATTTTATATATATTTATAATTATTATAATATATTATATAATATTATTATAAAAATAATTTTTAATAATAATTATAATATATATATTATATATAATATATTATAAATATTATATATTATTTTATTTACAAATTAAATTATAAATTTATTTATATATAATTATATAAATTTTTTAATTTTTAATATAATATATTAAGTTTTACATTAGTAAATAGGATAGAAATTATGGATATAAAACAAAATGAAATAAATGTGATAGTTAAAATTAATATATATATATTTTATTTATTTAAAAAAAAATAATATATATATAATATAAAATATTATATTTATTATAATTTTTTATTTTATTTATATTTTATTAATAATATATAATTATATATTATATTTATTATAATATTTAATATATAATTGTAATTAAATTATATTTTCCTGTTTTTTAGTTGAATTAAACGAAAAAAAAAACAGATAGGTCGGGGAAAAAAAACAAAAAAAAAAATTTTACTTTTCTTTCCCTTTTAAAAAACCAAACTTTTTTTATTAAAAAATATTATTAAATTTATTTATATAATTTATATTATTAGTATTTATTTTGATTATTAATGTTTTTTATTTATTATTAATTTAAAATTATTTATTAATTAATTATTTATGTATTATTTTTAATTTATTATAAATTTATTTTTTTATTTGTATTTATATTTATTATTATATTATAATATTATTATTTAATTTATTTATTTATTATTATAAATTTATTTATTATATTATTTATTATTTTAATTTATTATTATGATTTTATTTATTAATTAATTATTATTTATTATGTATTATTTTATTTATTATTATTTATTTTAATTTTTTAATTTTATATCTATTATGATTAAATTATTTAATTTATTATCTTTATAATTTTTATTCTTATATTTGAAAAAAAATCAAAAACCAAAAAATTATTTTTTTTTTGGCTACCAAATAGAAGCGGAAAAAAATTAAAGCGTCGTACCTTTTAACCCTCCACTTCAATATCGTTGTCTCCTGGGGAATCTGTTTTGGAAGTTATTGTATTTGGGGTTCAACGAATGGGGCATTTTGGAAAAGCTCTCTTGAAGGGGAGTCTTGCTTTCAAGTTGCTGTTTTTTTCTTTGCCACCAGTTTCCGGAAGGGGGACTCCCCTTTTTTTCAATTGCCAAACTTTTTTTCTTTCCCAACCAATATTTTTAATAAATGTAATATTAATTAAATTAGCAATAAATTAATTAATTTATAATTTTATTAATTTAAAATAATTTTAAATAGTTAATTTAATTAAATAATATAAATTTTTTTAATTTTACTAACATAAAAATAAAATAAATATAATTTTAATAAATTTTAATTAATAAGAAATTATTTTATTTAATTTTAATTTATTTTAAATAAATTTATAAAGATAATATGAAAGATTTTTTGGGGAATTTCCAAATCTTCCTTTTTTTGAAAAAGGGTATTGTTTCGACATTTATTTACATGATTAAAATTTTTTTTTTAAAAAGGGGGAAAAATTCTAAAAGAAGTAGGAAAAAAAAAAAGAATTGGCAAAAAAAATGTTTTTTTATTAAAATAATTTTTAAAAACTTCTTTAAAAATATTTTTTCGGCTGGGGCCACTTTTCAAGGGGCACCATTCAAGAATGCCAAAATTTCATATCTGGGGGGAACTTAATTTTTAAAACCAAAAAAATTATTTTGAACAAAAAAAAAATTCCTTTTGTTTATTTTAAATTAAAAAAAAAATATAAAATGTGGGAAAATTAGCAAAAAAATAAAAAAAGTTTTATAACCTTATAGTGTAAATTAAAATCCCTTTTAAAGTTTTTTAATTAAAATTTAAAAATTTTCAATAGTAAATAAAATATCTAAAAACTAAGGCCAAAAAACCCTAAAAAAAAAATGTTCAAAAAAATTTTTCCAATTTTTTTTTCCAATTTATTTTAACCTTTTGTATTTTGGGATAAACGAAATTTCACGGAAAAAAACCCCTTAAAAAACCCCCCAAATTACGATCGGAAAAAACAATTTTTTTCCAAAAAAATTCCCAAAATATTACTTACAAAAAAACCGGGAGGCAGGGAAAAAATTTTTTCTGGAAATTTTTAGGGGGCCTTTAAACTGGGGGGGGGTTTTCCCCTTTTTAGTAGGGGAAAAGGCAACCCCAAAAAAAAAAAAAGCCAGTTACATTTGGGAACCCCAAAAAAAAAAACCTTTTCATTTTCTGTAGAAAAATTTTATTTTTTTTTGAAATGAAGGGACCCACTTTGAGAAATCCATTTTATGGGAAGACTTAAGGAAAGCGGCATTTTTGGGAAAAAAAAGGCTGATAACTTTTATTTAAAGATTCCTAAAAAGGCTTGGGGAAAAAACCCGACGTTTAATTTATACCAATTTAAGTTTTGGGGATGGGACGTGGCCAATATCTAGTGCCTTAACTTGGGGGAAGATTATGAAAAAACGAGAATGAAAATTTTTTAACTTTTTTTTTCATTTTAAAGTGGAGCCTAGAGTGGGAAAAATTAAAGGAAAAAAAGGAAAAACACGGTAAAGGGAAAGCCAAGGTGTTTTCTTTAATTTTTTTTGGCTAATATTGTTTAAACGTTATATTACGGGGTTAAAATCTAATTTAGCCAGGCGGGGGGAAATATTTCATTATAACATGTAACTTGTTGGTTTGGGCCCCCGGGGGGAAAAAAAAAACCATATTATTTTAAAAAAAGTTATTAACAAATTAAAAAAAAAAAAATAAGGAAAGAAAAAAAAAGTTTAAAAAATTTCCGCGGTTTTAAGGGTAAAAATGATACCTAAAGGGGATAATTCTGATGTATCTTTTGAAAAATGTATTTTAGAACACCATAAAATATACAAATTATTTTATAATAATTTTAAAACAATTGAAAAAGAAATTGAAATAGATGTCATCATACCAGCACAGAAATAAAAGTTAAATGAAAAAGAGTAAAGAAGAATTGAAGAGAAAGGTTTTTGTAATTTTAAAATTTGTTGGCGGAGGGGAAAAAAAAGGGGCGTTTTTTCCTTGTTTTTTCATTGTACCCACTTTCTAAATAAGCGATAAATTTATAAATTTGAGTTTTTTTGGTTCAAAAATTTTTGATTGCCTAAAAAAAAAATTTTTTGGATTATGTTATTTTCAAAAAAAAAAAATATGACTCTCCACAGATGGGATTAACCACCAATAGTTATGTCCGTTGTAACATTTCAAACTTTTTTTTTTCCCCAAAAATTTTTTAGTGAAATAAAAAATCAAAAGCTTTTAGTTTGTTTTAACAAACGTATTATAATGATTTATTAAAATGCTTTTCAAAAATATTACTTAAAATATTTTAAAAATTGTTTTAAAATGTTACAGAAAATATTTTTGATAGTTTAAAATCCATTATTAAAATTCTTCAATTATTTTAAATCAAAAAAATATTTGAAAATTAATCCAATTTTCAACATTAACTCTCAAGAACTTTTGGCTGACTTAAATGTTTGTTCAAAATTTCTTTTTTTTTTAACTATTATTAATTTTTACTTATTTTATTATTTATTTTAAGTTTTAAAATTTCAAAATATTATTTTAATATTTAATTTTTTTTTATTATTATTAATTTTCAGTTTTTTTATTATTTTATTATTATTATTTATTATTAATTTATTATATTTGTATATTATTTATTTAATTTAATATTTATTTTATTTTATTTTTAAATTACTCATTTAAAATTAATATTATTAATTTTTTCAAATATTAATTTAATTATTTATTATTATTGATTTATTTGTTATTTATTTATAATGTTTATCTTGTTAGTAAAATTATTAATTTTATTGTACTGCTTACTCAGTACTGCTGCTTCAGTTGAAATTAGTTGTTTAAGGTAGTAGTAGTGTGTAGTAGGTAAGTAGTTAGTATAGTAGTAAGGTAAAGTTCCTTGATTTGTTTAATTATTTTTTAATTTTTTATTTAAATTCAACCTTTTTTTTTCCCTTTCATTGGATTAAAAAATTTATTTTGTCGATTTTAATTTTAACAATTTTTTTAATTAAACAAAGGGGTTTGATACATCATTCATGTTTTTTTTAAATTTTCATTTAGACTCAATTTTATTTTATTTGAATATATCACTTTTGTTTTTTGAAATTTTTCCAAATTTTATTTTTTCTTTTAACCAAATTTTCTTTATTTGAAATATTTTTTCTTGGGTTATGATAGCTTTAGAATTTATTCTTTGAAGATTGGAAAAAAATTACCATTTTTTTTAACCCATTATTAATTAGACTTTACTACCATCTTTTTTTAAGAAACTTTAATTAACTTATTTTAACTTATTTAAAAAAACTTATTTAAAATTTAACTAAAATTAAAAAAAAAACTTTTCGTTCATTAAAATTTTTCCAAAGTTATTTAAAGGACCCAAAAATTAACCGAGAATTTTTAACTATTCTTGGGCCAAAAATTTTGGATTTTGGGGTTCCCGTTTTTCTGATGTTATTTTTTTTTTTTTTTTTTTTTTTGGGGGGGCAACTTCTGCCTATAAAGGCCCCCTATTTTTCTAGGAGGGGGAAAAAACTTCTTTTCTTTGGTTTAATTTTCTTTAACTAGGGGATTTTTTTTTCCGGATTTTAAGGGGAAAACAAAACCCCCTTGGCCCTTTAAATTCCCCAATTTTTACGAACCTTCTGGGGTCCCCCCGCTCTTAAACCCAAATTTGAAAAAAGGCCACGGGAAAAATGGATAAAGAAAAAAGGGAACATCTTTGAAAAAACAAAAACTTTTTTCTCGTTGCGCAAAGCCATATCTATTATGTTTTTTAAAACAAAGGGAAATGTTTTTTAAACATATATATATATATAATTTAAATTATTTATATTTTATTTTTATATTATTATAATTAAATTTTTTTATATTATTATAATAATATAATATATGATTATATTATTATATATAAATAATAATATTAATATATATTTATATAAATTATATATATTAATATTATTATATTAATAATATATATTATATAATATTAATATTTTGTTTAAAAAAGGTAGTGGACAGAAGAACAACCACCCCCCCACAAACAAGTTTCCTTTCCCCCTTTCCGAACGACCCCCATTATTCCCCCAAAAACCCAAAGGGGAGAAAGGCAGGGCGGGAAGTCAAAAAAGTAGAAATTCAGAAAATTTTAAGTATCAACAACATGCATTTTAAACTGTAATAAAAAAATTTGAAAAAACCCAAAGGATTTTTTTTCGGGGGTTCCATTTTAAACTTAAGGTTTCCCAAATATTTAAGGGGGAATGGCCATAAAAAGCGGGCTTAAGAGAAAAAAGCCAACAAAAATAATTTTTTGCTTTTTAACAAGGAAAAAAAAAATTGGGAATTTTTTTTTTGTTTTAAAAAATTTTCGAAAAAAAAAACAGGGCTTCTTGGTTAATTATATTAAATTTTTAGGATCAAAAATTTGCAACTCCAAATAACAAGCTTCGGTAAAATATTTTAAATAAAAAAAATTTTCCAAACTTTTCTTGTTGTAAAGGGCATTGCCAAAACTTTGGGGGGCCTGCTTAACCTTTGCGCTTTACCAAGGAGGGGGAACACCGTCCCCTGATTTATTAATAATATATTAGGGGGGGGGGGGGGGGACCGGCTTTAATTTTTTTCAATTCCTTTTTTGTTCCCCGGGCGTGGGCCAGTCTGGAGGTTTAATCTTCCCCCTGGGGGGCAAAGGAATTAAAAAAACCCCTCGGCTATACGGGAAACCAACCACCCGTTGTGCTGGTGACTAAAGTTTTTGGGATAAAAGGGAAAGGGCCCCTTAAAAAAGTTTTTGAATTTCCTTTTGTAATTGGCCCCCCCGTGTTACCCCCTTCTTTGAAAGGAAGGGGGGGATAAAAAAAGCACGTTTTAAAAAAGGGGGAAAGGTTTATATTATATATAAATAGTTATTATTTATTTTAATAATATATAATATTTATTTAATATATATTATATATAATATATAATATTATAATTATATATTATTTAATATGGAATGTGGGCGTGGCGTCGTTGGCGGGTGGTGGGTTGTAAAAGGTAATGTAGAATTTACGATGTAAATTTAATTTAAAAATAAGGAGTACTCAACTTTAATATTTAGAGAGAGTTATTCCCACCCATGTATGAGTTTTAAACATTAAACTACAAATACTCAGAAATACTGTGGTTGTTAATATGGGTCCAATAAACGTAAACCAAAAATTTGTTTTTTTTCCCATTTAGTTTCAATTGTAAAAAACCTTTGGGGTTTTTCGATTTTCAGGGCTGGAAAAGACGTTTTGCCCCTATAAATTAATTTTTCCAGCCTGGGGGGAAAAAACTCTGAAAAAAATTCAAACGGTTAAAATTTATATTGAAAAACGCCTTCATACAAAAAAAAAAATAAACCTTAAAAATTTAAATCATATTTTGTTTTTTAATATATTTAGTGGGGCTAAAGGGGGCTGATCCCCAAAAAACGAGTATTTCTTAACCCCCCAATTGTATTTACTGTACGTTCAAAAATGACTAGACGTGGCATTTGTGATTAAATTTTTCCATTGCCCATTAAAATGGGGCGTTTTTTACCTGTTCCCAATGCCGGAAGATTATTAAAAAACTTGTTCTTGTCCTTAAAGGAAGGACTTCTGGGGGGCATAGTTTTTTCAGGAAATTTAAAAAAAATTAGGGGAAAACCCAAAATTTAGCCATTTGTTTTTTGTTGAATTTTAAAAAAACTTTGGGAAGCTTTAACAAAAGCTTCATCTTTCAAAAAAAAAAAAACCTGGTATTATATAATAAATATAATTAAGGTTAATCAATTATTATAGTATATAAATTATATTTAATCATATCTATTGATTTATTATAAAAATATATCAAATATTTATTAATAAAATATTTTAAATATATCAATATATAATATTGATAATATTAGTTATTGATAACATATTAATTTATATTATTATAGTTAATATTATTTTTTATTATATTATAACTTGTGTATATTTTTATATATAAAATACTATATTATTAATATATTATTTAATTATATAAAATATTTTATTTATATATTATAATTACCTTATATAATTAATTATATAATATATAATTATATATTTATAATAATTATAAAATTAATTTATATTTTTTTTTAAAAGTATTTTTTATTTTATGGGTTGTAAAAAAACGGTTTTTTTTTTTAAATTTGTTTTTTTTTTTTTTAAAAAAAACGCGGTTTTTTTTTGGGTATTATTTTAGACAAAACCCACATAAATTTAGTTTTTTTTTTTGTTTTTTATTAAAAATTTTAAAACCTCTACCTTTATTTATTTTTATTAAAATTTTTTTTTTTTAAATTAAACCAATTATTGATTGAATTGGCAATGTTTAACAGTAATAATTAACAAATGGTTTACTGAAATTAGGTATTAATATATATAGATAATTATATTTATAACAATATTAAAATATATATTAATTATTATATATTATAAATAATAACAATCTATGGATATATTGTCATTATAGTATATATTTTCTTATTAGAAACTATATAAAATTAGAATATTATAATTAATTTTCCACATAAAGAATTTATATATATAATTTCAAATAATATTGCATGATTATATTGTTATGATCCAAAAAAAAAAGGATGGAACCAAAGGGGGTGGGTTTTTGGGGGGGTGGGTGTCGGAGGGAAAATTTTTAAGGACAATGTAAATAAAAGGTTGATTTTTGATTTTCTGTAAAAGGGAAAGGGGAGGAGGTATGTGTTAAAAAGTTAAAAATACTTTTCTTTAAAAAACACCCAAGAGGTATCGGGAAAAGTTAATTCCAATTAAGTAATACTAGAGGGGGGTGGTTTTTTGTAGGTTTAGTGATTGGTATTCAAAGTTTGGAAATTTTTATTGATTTTTGTGTTGTTGGGAAAGAAGGGGAAGATGTTTGGAAAAGTAATATTTGGGGTTGGGGAATGTTAAAATCCAGGAGGGTTGTTAGGGAAAAAAAAAATGGGATTAATCGGGATTTTTTTCAATTTAATGTTGTTCTTTGTAAAAAAATAAAGTTGAGGTGGGACTTGGGATTGAGAGGGAGGGGGAAAGGTGATATGGGGAAAGGGAAGGAGGGAAAAAAAAAAAATTTAAAAGAGTGTACAATCTACCTCTGATATCTGACGATAAAAATTAAGTAGTAAAAGATCAACGAAAGAAAAGTTGAGCGAGGCCAGTGGAAAAACTGGTAAAATCGAAAATGTTGGAAACAAAAAATGATCTTGAAAAAATTAAAAATTAAATTTTCTGGGAAAGGGGGCAAAATTGTAAAAGGCCAGGGGGGGCAAAAGGGAAAGTATTGTGGGTTTGTTGGCTTTTAAGGTAGGAAAAGTAAAAAAAGGGCAATTTGCTAAACAGTGGAAGTGTGGGAAATTGAAAAAGAGGTTTGATTGCAAAGCGGTTTAAAAAAAAGGTTATAAAAAAAAAAAAAAAAAAGCGTATGTAGGAATGACTAAAAAAAAAAAAAAGCCCCCAAAAAAAAGCATGAAAGGTTTTTTCCAAAAAAAAAAGAAAAAGATGGCCTATTGGGGGGCATAGCCCTTTTAAAGGAGGGAAAAAAAAAAAGGAAATTGGGCTTAAGAATAATTGGAATTGTAAAAGGAGGAAAAAAGGAAGAGGTTTAAATGGAAAACAGTTTTGAAAGGAGGGATGGGAAATTGGGAACATAACAAGGGGAAATTAAGAAAAGGCTGTCTTTTTCTTGGGAAAAGGGGGGGAAAAGCTTCGAAAGGGTTTTTAAAAAAAAAAAATTTTAGAAATAAGGGGGGGAAAAAAAAACCCTGCTCATGAATAATGAAATAGGGGATGGTTGTTTTTTTAACTGGGAATTTGGGGAAAAAATTGGGAAGTTAATTTTAAAAGAAGAAACCCAACTTCGGAAAAAATCTTTTTATTTTAATATGCAAGAATGAAAGAGGTGATTGTGGAACTTGTGTGTGGTGGGTATTTTGATTGGTTTTGCAAAGGAGGGGAAATAGGTATTTTTGTTTGGGGATTGAGGTTATTAAGCAAGGAAAGGAGGAAAATGGGGGGGTAGGAAGTTGGAGACGCAATTGAAAGGAAAATGGTTTTAAATATTTTTTTGCAGGTATAAAAGATGAAATTAACTTTGCGTGTAAGGATTTGAGAAAAAGGTCGCTTTCCACAATTTATGACTTTCTGAATGAGGATCTTTTTTTTTAAAAAGTTTCGAAAAGAAAAAAAGAAGTTTTAAAGACGATATAAAAGTTTCCCGAGGGAATGAAAGGGGGAAAAAGAGCCAGTAATTAAATACCCCTTATATTAAGGGAAAGGGAGGGATTAAAAAAAAGGGGGAAACTGAGAAAAAATAATTTAAGGGGGAAAATTAGTTATTGAGTTGGTTTTATAGGGGGAAGATTATTATGTTGTTTATTTTTTTGGAGGTCGAAAAAGATTGGGCCGCCCGGAAGGATGGGGAAGCGGGGGACTGAAATTTGGTGGGTAAAAAAAAAAAAAACCCAAGGTTTGTTGTTTAGTTGAAGATAAAGATCTAGTATTAGAAAATTCTGTTGTGGATTTCAAAAAAAAAAAATTCTTTTACATTGAAGCCAAAAATTGAAGGAGGAAAAAAAATTTGAGGGAGAAAGAAAGAAAAAATTTAAAACTTTATTCAGCTTGAAAGGGAATTGTATGAAGTGGGGTTATGCTAGATGATCTTATATGCAAACATTGAGAATGTCCCTGCTGCAAGAACATTGGCTAATGGTTTATAAAAGTGTAGATAGTGTTAAAAATATATTAGAAATAGAAAGCACATTCGCTTTAAAAAGTATGACACGTAACGGAGAAGATTATTTTTATGAAAAATTCGTTCTAAGACGAGAATATTACAAAACAGTCCTTGATATTTATAATCATTTAAACACTATTTGCTACAAGTAAGATGTGTCAAGATTAAATATACATTAGTAATAATCCTGCTTATGAAGATAGGATGTTAATCACCTTAAGATCTACAGATGGTGTAAACTTGAAAGACCCAAAAGTGTTTATATTTCAACGTTCAGATTGGTTCTGTAAATGTATTCATGAACGTGACGAGGTGATGAATCATGCAAACCATATTGCCTCTGTTCTAAAATGATAAGAAATTAAAGAGGAGTATACAAACCAGTATGTTGTGCAACATGAAAAAGCTATATCATTAAAATATGTGTGCACACCCTCCGGGATGTTACAAGAGCAGGGGATGGCTTATTTTTTCCTAAATATAGTTGAACATCAATATGTAGGGAATACTAAAGCCCCTTTATCAAGAGTGGTGAATTTTCCTAAAGATAGTTGTTATAACTTTCCCTAATGTGCACTACTTACCTCTGAATCGATCAGAATTTGGATCTGTACGAGTGTATATAAAGGATATCGAGAGGAATGCCTACCCATTCACTTCTGGGACATTGTTGTGTAAGGTTCATATCAGAAAGAAGCATCTGCAGTAACAAGATGATGGACTATTTTTTAAGCACAGCTGAAAGTTTTTTTTATGTACTGTTAGAAGACATTCAAGAAATATATCAAAGTATAAGAGGACTTATAAGAAATGTAATAACTTATATTTATTCTTTCACTATCTTGCTCTCGCTGTGTAAAAACAGGTTAAGAAAGAAGCTGCATTAAAGTGCTGGGTAAACGAGTTTTCATAGGGTCGAAATTTCAAAGGAGGTATGGATTAGGAGGAATTTTTGCTAAATCAATTCATAATTTTCTTTTTGTGTTCCCTGTTCTCCCGTCCGTGGTACACTATAAAGAATTTATTGATATCAGTAATATCAATATTTGTGAAAATTTTGTAAACTTGTATCATGTCCTCTCTCTAAGAAATCGCCTTCAGCCTCTCCTCATAGCCCTTACCCTCAAACCCAGAAATCATTCTTGTTGCTCTACGCTGTACTTTCTTCAGCATATCTATGCCATTTCTTAAATAAAGGTCCCAACTTTTGAACAATATTCTAAACTGGCCTAACATAGCTATCATACAGCTTACTTATACTTCCTTACTCTTGTAAACGACATTTCGATTTATTACACCTAGAATCTTATTAGCTTTATTCTTTGTTTCCAGACACTGATTAGCTATACTTTCAGATTACTGCTTATAATGGCATCTAAATCTTTTTCTTGGTCCAAAGACACAAGTCAATCCCCATTCACATTGTAGTTAAATCTTTCATTTGAGTAACCTAAGTGAAGAACTTAACACTTTTTACTATTAAAATTTATGTGCCACATATCTGCCCACCCAAGAGGTTTATCAAGATCATTTTAAATCTTTATACATCCATCATTATTCCTTACTGAGGTAGCCAATTTGGTATCATCTGCAAACTTGGAAACCTTACATTTAAGCCCCTGGTCTAAATCATTTATACATATGTGAGGAACAGCCACTTACTTGACCTAAGAAATCGTTACGGACCACAAGCATGTCTCCTCATTTCCATTAATTAATTGATTATTATTATTATTATTATTATTATTATTATTATTATTATTATTATTATTATTATTATTATTATTATTATTATTATTATTATTATTATTATTATTATTATTATTATTATTTATATTATTATTATTATTATTATTATTATTATTATTATTATTATTATTATTATTATTATTATTATTATTATTATTATTATTATTATTATTATTATTATTATTATTATTATTATTTAAAATTAAGAGTCATAAGCAATAAAAAATTTATTACAAATATTTTTGTGGGTTTTTGAACCCCCTCCCCCCTGTCTACGTCCTTTATATATATATATATATATATATATATATATATATATATATATATATATATATATATATATATATATATATATATATATATATATATATTGAAAGAGAGAGAGAGAGAGAGAGAGAGAGAGAGAGAGAGAGAGAGAGAGAGAGAGAGAGAGAGAGAGAGAGAGAGAGAGAGAGAGAAGGAAAGAAAAACAAATAAAATAATACCCACTTATCATCATCAACCGATGAACCGTATCTTTATACTGTGACACACATTGGGAAACTAAAGTATTATGGACTTTATACATCTGCCTCTTATCAAATGTTTATTCGTAATCCTTAACATGGGATTGGCTGAATTAAACCAATCAGCTCTTCGTAATGACGTCATTCATTAATTCATTATAAAGCTTAGGGGAAAGAGCTCAGTTGTGATTTAACCTTTGGTGAGTGAACATGGTTCGTGGAAAACAAGATATTATGCGAAAATATAAAAGAAAACCCGCGGTCTTGAATATTTTAAATGTAATGTAGTCATTTTCACTAAAACGTTTATACAAAATGTGATCAAATATGACGTTAACCGTTTAATCAGTGGGATACGGGTGATAAGGAGAGGGGTGGGGTGTGTGGTTGATTCGAGTTTGATCTATTGATTTATTTGTTAATTGATGTTTTTACTAAAGGAAAGTAAAAAATTTAGTAAAAACAAAATGTTTTTAATACTTTTATGTAACGTGCATTCAAAAAAAACATTTTTTTTATGCTATGCTATACAAATAATAAAGTTTAAGTATGACTCTGATCGCTTAATCAATAGATCACGGTTGATAGGGAGAAGAGTGGGTCGTGTGGTTGATGAGAGTTTGATCTTTTGATTCATTGATTAATTGATATTTTTAATAAAAAAAAGAATAAAAATTTTTAGTAAACATAAAATGTGTAAAAAACTTTTTTAATAATGAAAGTTTTTCTATAAATAAATGAAATTCATTCAGTTTAAAATAAAATTTTGTACTCAACGTTTAGAAAACGGATTATATGAAAAGAAATTAAAAATATAAATTGAGTAAAATCTTTATTAAAAGTGTAAAGACTAAGCGTAAAATAACGTCACAACTAGAATATTTCACTCGCCAATATTGCGCCTGCGGGAGCACTCGCACACGTTGGTCCTTCACGCAACCCGGTAAACAAATTAATAACGATAATAAAGATAAAAAGTAGTGTCTACTGTTACAAACAAAAACTACTGCTACCGCTGATCGACTCGGAAACGTTTCGGTCATTGTCTAACTGTTTTGGTAACTCTTAGCTATATATTCTTGTATCGCTAATATAAGTGTGTATTAAAAATGACTAACTCCCGTAAAAGTAGGAAAGCATTCTAAGCAGATTTGTAATATACCCCATGCGATTTTCCTCTACCTTATTACCCTACGGGTAGACCACCCATATTAGGTATTTCTAGCGCTCAGGAAGGCGCTAGAAAAGGCTTCGAAAAAGTGGCATCTCACTTGGCATTATGTGGCACTCCACTTGGCACTATGTGGCCAACCTCATTGGCACTCATTCGGCACCTCACTTGGCACTATTGGCACGTCTTAGGCATCATGGCACTCACTTTGGGCACTTTCGCCTGGCACATCACCTTGGCATCATTAGAATACTCCATAGAACATAATAGAACATCACTAGTTACTCCTTACGTGATTTGGGAACCATCAAGTTAGCGTGTGCGTGGGTCAAAATTGACCCATGGTGGTTCTTGGCAGGTCAGGCCGAACGGAATATCATGGTTGTCAAAGCTCTTGGCATTACCTAAGCTTCCTAAAGGAAAAGGACAAAATATTGCGCGTCGGTCAAAATTGACCCATGGAGACCAAAGGTTTGCAGTGTGTTTGTACGTGTGTAATAAGTGTAAATGTAAGTGCAAGATTATCTATGGAGTGAGTGAAGTGATCATACTGAATGTGTGATAAGTGTAAGTTCGCTGTGTGTGTTGGTGTGTGTGTGTGTGTGTGTGTGACATGTGTGTGATGTTGTGTGTTCAAGCTTAGGATAGTCCCAACAGTAACGTGTCAAGTAGGAACGAAATATGTGACGGGTGGGCACGAGTGAGAGGTAAAAATTTCGCGTGGGCCAAAAATGACCACATGGTATATGCAAGGTTCAGGACGTAAATATCATGTCAAACAACTGTTTTAAGACATCAAAAGGGGTTAAGCCCCTAAAGAAAGGCCAAAAAATTACCGTGGGTCAAAATTGCCCTATGAAGGACAAAAACATTACCGTGGGTCAAAATTGACCCAGGGTATTCTGTCAAACTTTGGAGCAAAGGGAAGGACAAAAAAGGTTAAGACATCAAAAAATACGGCTAAGCCCCCTAAATGAACATCACAAAATTACCGGGCGGGGGCAAAAAATTTGACCCAATGAAGCGAAAAAATTAGGTGCGGCGCCGTAAAAAGGGCAAAACACAAGAAAGTCAATACAGACTACACGGTCATGCTTCACGCAAACCGTTTGGCCGCAAACCCTATCATTCGAATCCGATTTGAACCAAAAATTACTGATGTTGCCCATAATAGGAAACGAATATGACCCAAAATACCGTGAGGCCAAACTTGGACCCATCGGAAGACCCCAAAGGGACGACTTGGTCTCGAAAAAAGATGTTAAAATTTTAACGGTCCAAAAAGGTCAAGGCCCAAAAGGGTGAAAGGTCGGGTAAAAATTCGAGCTCAAAAAAGGTCCGGGAAGGGTTTAAAATCGCGTTTGGGTCAAAAAAAAATGAGCACCAACTACGGTTTCCATATCCCCTCCTATAACTACTTAGACTATATTATTATATATATTATTATATATTTATATATATATATATTATATATAATTATATATATATATATATATATATATAAATATAATATATATTAGTATAATTTATTATATATATATATATATTATATATTAAATATATTATATTAATAGATATATATTAATATATTATATATTTATATATATTATATATATATATAATATAAATTATATATTAATTATATATTATTATTATATTATTATATATATATATAATATATATAATTATATATTATATATTTATATATTCTATATATATTGTAATTATAATTATATATTATATATATTTATATATATTATATATAAATATATATATATATTATTATATATATATATATATATATTATAGTATCATTATAATTATTGTGGTCATGGTTTTATCGCACAAAAGGAGTTACATTAGAGAGAAAGATAAATTCTTTTACAATATCATAATTACTTATAAAAATTCTACTTATTTTTTTTTTGCAAACATATTGCTCAAAGGAAATAAATAAAATATTAACATATAAATATAAAAATAGGTACCGGTATTTGATGCTTAAATCTGAGAAACAAAAAGTGTGAGGAGATTTAATTCCATTCGCTATTAAACAAAAAAAAAAAAAAAAAAAGATAAATACAAATAAAAAGAAAGAAACCAGTACAATATGCCTATTTTTTAAAAGCCGTCCAATATTTTTTAAAAAATTGGCAAACCTATTCACAGTCTGCCCAAATCCGAATACTTAGATAGAATATGTAAGAAGATGAGCTGTATTGTGTTCGGTGGAGAAATTGTTATTTCCCTATTAATTGTTAGTTGTTTTATTTATTGTTGTCCCTTTGGATTTGGGTCAGTTTGACTTTTTTTGAACGTTTCATTCCTTTTTCGTTTTAAACAGCATTGTGTTTTTGATTTCTCATAATAGATGAAGAACAATGAAAATTCTAGGGAAGAGACTAAGAACTTTATTTTAAAAGTTGTGTGTATTTAGATTAATAATATACGTTTAGTTAATATATGTTACGTAGTGGTGTACTGTATATTTCGTTATATATAATTATGTGTGTAAGTAGATATTTAGTGTTAGTGTTATAATTTATTATATAATAAAGTATTATGTATTTGTATATTTTATGTGTGGTATCCACTATAGTGTTTATTAGTGTATATAGTATGTGTATTAGTGTGGATATATTTTGTTAGTGATATGTTAATATAGATTATAATATACTGTACGTTGCTGTTAGTGTTGTGCTAGTATATGTTAGTCGTGTATATTATATATATTGGTGTTTATATTATTTATTATAGTCTATGTGTTATAGTAATATTAGTGTTCATAATTATATAGAGATATATTATATATGATCCATTAAACCATTACGTGTAATAAAGTTTAGTTAAGGAATAGAATAAATTATGTGTATACGGTTATATGATATATAGTTATGTCTATATAGTTATATAGCCTAACAGTAATATATATATAGAGAGTGGAGAGAAAGTTTATAAATTGATAAAAAGATAACTGACAGAGATGAGAGAGAGAGAGAGAGGAGCACGAGTACGTCAAAAGTTTGCTGGGTCCGGGTTTCTTGATCCATTATAAATATACGTATTTAAAAAAATAATTATTATAGCTATATACTATATATATATATAGATATCATATATACTATTATAGTGTGATATAGCCATATAAGTAATAAAAATGACTATAAATATCCATTATATAGTATAATATCGGCTCAAAAGTGATCAAGGACTAAATATCATGTAGTATTTATTATATATATATATATATATATTATATAATAAATTCAAACAATTAGGTTTATAAGATTATATAAATAATAAAGGGCTGTTCCTAAGTTCCTTTCCTAATAAGGTATAATAGGACAATACTCTCCCGTTATATTATATTATACTATGTTATGTTATATTATATTAAATATATTTTGAACCCTATATATATATTCTATTATATATGAAGGACAAAAAAATTTATACACTATATTTTTATATATACGTGGATAGTTCAAATTGATTACCTTATGGTATTCACTAGTTCAAATTTATAGAAGCTCAGCTCAAGGCATAATCACCTGGCAAAGATTTAGAGATTTTCAATAAATGATTATATTATAGATGGCGCTACGATAGGCCTCAAATACGTAATATATATATATATATATATATTTATATATTATATAATATATATATTATATATATATATTATATATATGGCTGTAGATATAGATATACATAGATATAATTTGTAATCTTTCGATTTTGATAAAAAAATATAATTCTTTTCCTTATAACAGAAGTAGTAATTTTTATATTATATATATAATATATGGGTTCAATAGTGCTGCTTGGATGCCCTACATGATTCAGTTACAAAATAAAATAATAATAATTTAAGGAGTTATTAGGCTATATGTCTCGATAAATAATTTATTATATAATAATAATTATAGGTTAGTATAGATAGTTATTTATATATATATATATATTATATATCATATATATATCAGTAGCTAACTACGTTACTAAATCGATGATTGCTTATACGCATATACCGTTAATTGGTATCGCAACCCTTCTTCGTATAAAGGGTTGTCATCAATAATACTAATTTTAAGTAGGGTTGCCAAAAATATTAGGGTTGCCAAAATTGTAGAGAGATTTTTTAGGGTTATATTTATATATTCATAGTATCACTAAAATACAATATAAATTTACTACTTGTTAGTACTACTAATAAATCTGATCACTACGTGGTATAAGACCACAAGGGATATTTTTGGTCGAAATAATAAATATATATATATATATGGTTTAACGGTTCAAAAATAAGGTCTAAAAGGCTCCCTCAAAAAGGTTAAATACGGTCAGGTAAAAATTCTAGACTCAAATAAAAAGGTCAATAGGAAGGTAAAATCGCGTGTATGCGTTCATAAATGACCAACACGATTCTACATATTATATGCTGCCTTCCGTCTAAAGTACTTATCTCATTAACGTATTTTTAATATTAATTTATGATTGTTATTTTTTTATTATATGTTTGTACTTTATTATATACAATATATTTTTACACGTATAGATGGTAAGTTTAGAGAAATTTATGTTTAGACATAAGTTAACTAGTTAACAATTGTATATATATAGATATTTATAAATAATTTAGTTTCTACTTTATTATATTTAACATTATGCCTATATATATATATATATATTAATTATGGTATTTATTGTGATAAATGTAAGTCTCAAGTCTCGTCTACGTACTATGACTTATTATTCTCTATTTGTAACTCACTTCCCTTTATCATCTTCTCACTCCTTCTCACAAGAAAATTCAAGATATTAATATCATTCACTACATTCTCTCAGCAAATAGGATAGTTAAATACCAAGATATATAGTAAAATTCCTAGATTCCTCAGCAAATTAATGTTAATAATAACTTACAGGCTTATTGTCCGCGTAACTGCAAAAATACTATACTAAGACTCACAAAAGATATTTAAGTAAATACCTGATGAATTTCTTTAAAGAAGTAATGATGACCATCTGCACTAGTTTATTCCAGGCATACTGGGAATGAAATCAGAGAGATTATATAGAGATAGACAAATATTTAAGTAGATACTTGGACAGGTTAGATTGGGAGAGAGAGAGAGAGCATGTAAACAATGGTCGTGGGTAGATAGAGAGGATGAGGGAGAGAGGTGGTTCGATTAACCTGAGTTTGTCAGAAGGCAATAAGTAAGATTTTACGATTTTTTGGTCTGGCGAGAGTCTATTGAATACGCACGAACATACAACTGCTGGAAACTGTTATAATGTAGGAAGACATTCATTATTGTATAGATAATTCTCAAAAGGAAATAAAGAAAGGAAAAGATTAATTTCCGAGCAATGAGAAAAGGAACGGTGAGACCTAACAGCTAGGTCGGGAGTTTTAGTTGATTGAAGACTCAGGATGAGACTTCGATCGTAGAACACGAGAAATTTTTGGTATATTACATGTAGAACTTAGGAAAAATGTGGAGGTTATTAAGATTATTGGAATGTTAAAAATTAGTGTCTTTGATTAGATAATTAATTTAGGACGACGTAGGACTGATTCCTTAGGTAGGTAAATAATGGTTCGCGAGTTGAATAATATTTAGACATAGAATTACGAAGCTTCTAAAAGCTGGATAAATTATTGCTTAGTATTTATATTAAAGTACTTGAGATTGTTATTAGTAACTTTGATAGAACAGAATACTAGCTAAGAAATTTTAGTGTAAACTCCAACGATGGGTAAAGACCGTACTGTGAACACCAAAGTTTGGCAAGAAAGTGATCCGAACCGAAGAGTGACCAATTTTTGAAGAATCCAAGACATAGATCTCGATGCACGCTTTTGAAAGTGTGCAACGAGTTCATATTACTCTCGCAGATCGAAAAAAAAATGGAATGTTCTTATTTTTGGGCTTATAGATAGATCTCTGCATCAAAGAACCCATTCATTACAGAATGAAAGCTACAATCTCTCCACTTTAGATGGTAAAGTCTTTCGCGTAGCTTATAGAATTTATGTAGTGCTCGTGACGCGTATGTGAATGGCACATGAAAAAAAATAGACCCATAGGGATAGTAACAATGCTCACAAAATTACATATACGAACCAAGGCTTCAATGGAAGAAGTTAGGCTCGTCGTAATTTATGAAGAATTGTTAGAACAGGGAAAGTGCTGAGAAACCTCGCAGGATATAAAGAAGAACACCCGCGCGCACGCTTCCTCAATACTGTAATCGCGTAAACACTAGGAAAGAGTCTTAGTGACCGCAGATAGTGCAACTAGAACGTTTTAACCGAGTGAGCGCAACTATAGAGTGAATCTCGGACACATGTTTGATTGCTATTACTTAACGTCCACCCCAACGGCATACCTTCAAAGTGTAAAACAAGCTCTGGTTTTAGTCATCTCTTCTTATTCAGCTCTCGATGTTAAGTGGCGCAATACTGCTGACCAAGTAAATAGAAAGTATAGGTGGATCTCGCAAAATTGACGCAAAAAAGATGAGAAAATGAAAACAAAAACATAATTAAAAAATCCAAATCCGAAAATCCGCTAAGAAAAAGGACTTGAAGGACAAGAAAACCATCGCTGTACTCAGTGAGACACGTTCATTCGTTAGTGTAGCGTAGTGTAATATATTGCATTTATGTCTCAATTAATTATGTTGGATTATGTGGAATCTTGTAACACTCATATATTTGAAGAAGTAACAGTGTGAATACGCAGGAAATATATTACAGAGAGAGGCTCCATTTCATGCGCTATCGAGATTACGAAGAGTGAGTAATAGTACAATAGTGCGCCTGTCTTCCACATATCTCTCTTGTAATAGATCCAGACTCTACTTAAATTAGTAAATAAGATTTAGAAGGCTCGAAATACGCAAAAAATTGGAAAGTCGCTCTTATTCCAAAACTGGGAACAGCTGCTATCATTCAATCATTTATGATAAACACGATCTCTCTCGGAGTAAGTCACACTTCTCTCTACAGTATCGTCCAATTGCCAATACGCTCGACCTCCACGAGTGGTTGAAGGATAAGTTCGCTAGACTCGAGTAGGATGTGTGATAAAAAATAAAAATAAACTTAAATTCAAAGCCTTGGTCACAGTACTCACTACTCTAACACAGTTTGATTCTTGCCAGTCCCGAAGACAGGTATACTTTCATCGCAAAAAGGGGTATCCCAAAGTATGTCTCAATGGAATTCGGAGAACAAAGAAACAGAAAGAAGAGTAACAATAATAATAATAATAATGAAGTATGATTACTCAAATATGCTTATATGTATAATCTTACTCAGAATAATAATGAATTAAATAATACTGACCTTATTCTAATAATTTTAGACCTATAATATGTGAGTAATATCTAATAAATAATTTCAATACATAATTTGGATTTAAATTAAAGAAACTACTATCCTTCAAAGATAGAATCCATATAATAATATTTCTCTCTTAATATAACATGACTTGATCGTAGAAGATTCATATTTATTATATAATACTATGATAATAAATTATTATTTAAATTCTATATTTAATTTATAATGTTCTATATATATATATACTATCATTATTATTATCATTTTCAATATTATAATCATATATTAAAACAAATTTATGTGCCTTGGTGCTCTTGAATTATCATTACTGACAGTGAATTATAAATTTAGTATGATTGTTATTATCTTAGAAATCTTATATTATTTTTTGTTACATGTATATTTTTATCATAATTATAATATATCTATGACTTAATTTAAGTATATTATTTAGGGATATTTGTCGTGTAGTGCATTTATACTAAATTTTATTGCAAATTTCATTTTTATGTACATGTATATACCACCGTTTATTTATTATTTTTTTTTGGTTCACATTTATATGTTCCTTTGTATCGATAAACACATATTTAAGTCGAATATATATTACTTGAGATTCTCAATGTGTATGTAATTCTAAAATTGTAACTAGTTAGTAATGCTTAGATCTAATTGTGTGATATATATCATAAGATTAATGTTTATTAAGTTTGAATATATTTGCATTTTATTGTAAATATTTTTGCATATTCAAATGTTATTGTTTTCTGCATATTGCTTATATCTAAACTGATATTAATCGGATAATCATATGCTTGTGCTGTTATTTGAATTGTACTATATTTATTTGTTATTTTCATTTATTATACTCCTTTTTATCTATCTTACATTGTAATAATATGTTATCTAATTATAATTGTGTGCTATTATTTATTCGAATAATAGCACCCTCAATAAGTTAATTACTATGCTAATAGTATTTGTATATATAGTGATTGAGATACTGATTCTTTTACTGTATTATGTGATAAACTATTTATTATAATACCCTACTACCATTTATACATCTCTACTGATGTAGTAGTAGTAGTAGTAGTTACTAGTAGCAATTTGAAAACGTCAGAGCAAATTAGATAGAAATAGGAATAATATGTTATGAATTATAATTCGAGAAACTGAATATTAGTCAATAACTTTCATATTAACTAAGTAGAATTTTAGCATAAATACGAACAAAATTTTGTATATATAATAGCTTTTCTCCTATGGTTTGTTGAGTTAAGTCTCAATACTATCGTCTCGTCATAGGCTTATATTTCTTTCTTATGATAACCCCCTTCGCTTCAGTTTCTACTAACTCCTCTTCTTACTAAAAATCAAGATAAAGGAATCTATATCTCAGCAATAGTGAGTATATAACAATCATATCAGTGCTATAGATCCTAAGCGACTGCATAATAAACAGTGACTCTATAACCATAGATTTTAAATAATACTCCTAGATAAATTTCAGAAAGATCTCAAATGCCGTACATCAAGTACTACATAAGACTTGATTAGTGTATGATACGTCAGAAGAGAAGAGAGAGTAAAGAATGAAGATGAAAATAAAATAAACTGACACACCTCACTCCTATCAGTGATGGGATGAGAGCGCGAAGATGGGCAGAAACTTTATGAGATTCGATCCGAGTTCCGAATCCGTGGGGCGAGATGTTCGAATCCGATACCGAAATGTTTCGAATCCGAAGCACCTGTAGCAGGATGTGCGGAAGTCGATCCGAGAGAATCGCATGATGTGGATGTGGCAAAGAATGTCGAGCATGCGCAGACATCCGAATCCGAATGCCGAAGTCCATGTAAAGAAGCAGATTGAATCGCCGAATCGCGCGAATCGAGGAAGATCACGGAAGTTCGCGCAGATCCCGAATGATCCGGGATTCGAATTCCTGAGTAGACGCGAGTAAGAATTATTTTGCAGTGTAATTTACAAATCAAAGCGAACCCTCAGCTCAGAATAATTTCTGTATTGATATTCATATATTTCAAATTTTTTAATAAAGTACTACTCAATTTTTAAATTTCGTGTTCTCTTTTGTTTTTTTATTTTTAATCTTAACTGTAGCGTTGATATTAATATCTATCTGTTCACACACAAAGTGATAATACATTTTTACTCTCCTCCAACTAATAAGTGATTATTAATTAATATTAATTTATTAATTATATATTAGTATATATAATTATATATATATTATATATATATATATATATATTATATATAATTATAGTTAATATAGTATATATATATATAGTATATATTATATTATATTATATATATTAATATACTATTATATTTATATATATTATTAATATATATATATATATATATATAATATATATTAATAGTATTATATATATAATAAAATATATTATAAGCTCCACTTCTATATTAATTATTACAGAGATAGGGTGACTGTACGCATATCTATCGACTATGAAACGATTGTTTTTGTTTAGCCGTTTATGCGTTGATCTCTGAAATATCTCTCGTGTATAGAGAAAAAAGGAGCATTGTAGTTTGTGCATCTATCGTTTTTATCGGTCTCATTATATATAAAATTTACTTAAACGTACCGATTATATCTCGTTATACATTGATAGCAGCGTGCAAACTGTATACTAATATGGTTCGGTCAGTTTATCTGCAGGTATAATATATATCTACTTAATATTAATATTTAATAGAAATTTTTACATTGATCGTATATTATAATTAATATATTACTGTACTGATAATATATTTAATATCTTGGTGATTAATCTAACTACCAGTTTTTTATAAACTATATTATTTATAAAAGTTAAATATTTACATTAACTATTCATTAATCAAAGAAAATGAATTTAATAAATACAATTTTTATATTAAAATTATACGTTATCTATATCTAGTTATCTTTTTTATCATGTAAACTTAATGCAATAAATGATATAGATTTATGGAATTTTTATGTATATTATACAATATTAATTCAACATATATTTTAAATAAATATTTATAATTTATTTTTATAAATTAATAAACGTAGAAGATTAATCTGAATTGTGTGACGTTCACTTTGAGAAACCTAGCTAGCCGATTTATTCTTTCAACATCTGTTTAGATATTTAATTTGGTATTGTTAAATAAGTATAGAGTAGATTAATTTATATATATATAATTATATATAATTAGATTAAATAAATAATGTATATAAATATAATAATATAATAATAATTATATTATTATATACATATAATGATAAAAATAATTGTATTTGTTAAAAGTTTATTTTATATAGGTAATTATAATTAATTAATAATTTAGTTAAATTAATAAATGACTCGTTTGAATACATACATAGTTAATCACTTAATATAAATGATAATTAATATTCAGTATCCTAAATTAGAATCATAATTAAAATATATTATAATAAAAAAGTGCATTAAAGGATATTATCATTAATATATAACTTAATTAATAACATTTACAAATATATGTAAGACTATATAATTTTACCTTATTTAGAATGAACTAGTCGCTTCACAATAACATATTCTAAGATTAGCTTGGATCTACTTTATGGAGTGTTGATAATTAGTTGTAACCCGCAAAAGCTGTATAAAAATCTATATTTCTACAAGGGCCTCTAGTATGAGTATAGGTAGCTGGTAGTTATTGTAGTGCTCAAAGCTTATTTTTACACAGGTATATATAGATATACCTATTAAGTGACTCTGGATCTGATCTCTGATATTATCTATCAGGTAAAAGTTTAATATTTAAACTGCGTGTGCTATTGATATTTATACATCTTTTATTATTTATGACGTGTAGGTAATGTAGATTGATGACAAACTCTCTTATTCAAAAAAGTCATCTGGACTAGACTTTCCACTATCAGCCATAAATCTACTTCGTTATGAGTGACTAGCTTTTGTATAGATATATAGTATATTGTCTATGAACCTCATTATATCTCACAAGTACTGATAATTAGGCAGTTTCCTGATAACTTTTTCCTATTTCCTTTATAGGTTATTATTACGGTAGTACTATATATAGTGATTTATATGGCTAGATAAGTCATTTGATACTTTTGGTTTGGATAGAATATATAGTAATTGCTCCAGACTGACAGTATATATATATTTTGGCCGAGCTAATGTGCAATAACTATAAGCATAATAACTCCGAATTCGTTCACGATATACCTTTGAAAGCTATAATGGCTGTACAGAAAGAGATATATCATGAACATTGATCTTAAAGTGAGACTGATTAATTACCTTTATTCCGCTTATATGTTATTATTTATACATTATTTTTACAATACATATTTATGTTTTTTAGAAATAAAAGTTTAAATGTCTGAGAGAAGCATTTACAGAAGTTCTTTTGTGCAAAAAATCATGTCGCTTTTATCGACGCACCAATGTAGCACATTACGTTGCTACTAGATCTTACATACTCTCGCATGGATGGGCACATTAATACTCTGAATAATCAGATAATCTCAATCTTCGTTCTCCGTATCGCCAATATTCTCTCTCTTATATTTATACTCATGGCTGTAGAAGCTTACTGTATAAGCTGCCACCATGCTTAGTGATCTCGCGTCGCATGTATATAACGACTTCAGTGGTGTTCGGCCTTCTCGGTGGACGACGTGATTATAATTTTGAGAAGTAAACGACGCTGTGTTTCCGCTCGTGGGCTGCTCTCGCAGCTCTCTCGCTCTCGGCGCATAATATAAGAGCAAGTCATTAACTGACAATATGTATAATATCTATATATAGATATGTGTACAGCGCGCATTATATTGTTTACCTAGAATAAATATCCAAGAGCTGAACTACTTGATCATACATAGTTCACAACCTTGTTTATAGGTTAAAAGTTTATTTATGAAAAAGACTACTTTAGCGCCAGTTCTCGCTATATATATTCATAGATAGTTACAATTAAAACTGTAAAATGTGAGAGCCGCACCTATGAGTATGATTCGGATAATCGAAGGTTTGTTCGATTAAATAATTATCTTCTGTCATTTACTACAACTAAGAGAATATTTGTTAAACTCAACCTCAGATATATTTTACATTTGGCTTGTCGTTGACTTATATATATATATATATATATATATATCATATACTTATTAATATATATTATAATATATATATATTAATAATTAATTGTATATTATATTATCTATTATATATATATTATATAATATTATATATATAATTATATATATTATTATTATTATATAAATATATATACTTATATAATATAATATATATAATATATTTATATATTATATATATTATATATATATATATAATATAATTAATATATATAGTATAATATATATTTATATATATATATTATGTTATATTAAATATTAATAATATATATATATATTATATATATATATATTAATAATATATATATTATATATTTAAATAACTAATTACATAATATAGTATATATATATAGTTATATAATATTTATATTTATTTTTTTATATTTTATCTATGTGAAAGTTAATGTTCATCATTAAATATAACATAAATATAAATATAAAATAATAAAAAAAAAATATAATAATAATAATATGATAATAAAATTAATATTAAATATTATATATATATATATATGTATATATAATATAATATTAATTAAATATTATATATACTTAATATATATTATATAATATAATTATATATATATATATATAATATTAATATATATATATTAATATATTAACTATATTATATATATATAATTATATATCAATATATCTATATTATATATAGTATATAATATATATAATATTAAATATATCTTATTATATAATATATATATATATATATATTATATATATTATTTAATATTACTTAATATATTATATTATAATATATATATGATATATATATATAATATATATAATATATATATATATTAATATAGTATATATATATATTATATATATATATATTAAATAATTAATATATTTATAATAGGAATAAGTGAAGTCACTTTGATTGATTAGTTATTAAATCTTATACATATGACTCTTTTCTTCATAATTGATTTTATTTTGACCAACTTTTGCCTCTTATTGTCATCTCCATAAATAAATCATTGAATTTTTAAGAAGAATTAAAGAATAATACTTGTATATTTTTGTATGTTTTATTTAATATAATATTAATTTATTAAGGTTTATTTTTATTTATTTATAGTATTAATTTATAAACTTCAATATATAAAATAATAAATATTTTTAGAATAATAAATAAATATCTAATTTATACCCTGTTTACGGAAATTAAAACTATAGAATTTTTACCTATAATAATGTTACAACAAAAGATCAATGTTCTCAATATCATTGATTTTATATATTTATTATAAAATATATGTTAAATATATATATTATATAGTCTTGATTTACATAATTAAACATTACTTTTATATGTAGTATGCTTAGTTTCTTCAAGTTGTAGTATGTTTTATAGCATATGGAATGGATATATTTTTAAGATTTTGTACTGCAGTGAAATGGTGATTATGTTTATAAATAATAAATAAATTAAATAAATTAAAGTTATTGTATTTATTGCGGTATAATTATTATTAACCATCACCCTCACATACACCGTGATCTTTCAATAAAATCTCCTCATATAAATAATCAACAAAAAATCCAAAAAATCAAAATTGATATCTTTTATTTCTATACAAAATAAATCCTCTCAAATAAAATCTCCCTAACCCTGAGAGAAATAATGCGAAATAAAATAATAAATAAATATAATAAATTAAAATAAAAACGTTTTTTCTTTTTTTTATATTTATTTATCTAATAGTAAAAAGAATTCCACCACAATTTTCATTTCTAGTGCATTATTTTTATTTACTATGCCATCCTCATGATTTGATATTATATATTAAAAATATAAATAATAATTAATATATAAATTCCACCACAATTTTCATTTCAATAGTGTATAACACTTATTTTGATTAAGTGCACAGAAGCTGACGAAATCTAAATATTTTATTAAATGTATAAGTAAATTTATATGTATAAAGCAATAAGTGTAAATTCTTCCCTAATATTATATATATTCTATATATATATTATTTAATATTTAACCTAAATACGAATATAAATAATATATTATTATTCTATTATTATATATAATATATTATTAATATATAATATATATATATTAATATATATATATTAATATATTATATATATAATATATATATATATATAATATTATATTAATATTATTAATATATAATATGTAGATAATATTATATTATAATATATATTTATATAGTTATATATATATTAATTATATATATATTATAATTAATATATATATATTTAAAACGGAAAAACTAAAATTCGTGCTTTCCAATTAGAAATAATAAAAATATATAAATATGTTTCAAAATATCTAAATGAATGAAATATTTAGATTAATACGAGTAATACGTAGAATAAAATCCGTTATACATAATTTTTATTTAATATATAAGGGTTAGCGGTTACCTCAGTTTACATCGTTACATTATTTAATAAATTATAGTATAATGCCGTGAGTACATGTTAACGCGTACGTGATACTCCCACTCCTATATGCATAGTATATCTATATTAAATATATATATATTATTTAATATATTATATATATATATTATACTTATATATTTTAAATATAATTATACTTATATATATTATTAATATTATATATATATAATATAATATTATAATATTATATATATATCATAATAATATTAATTATATATATATAATATATATATATCTATATATATATATATACTTATATATATATATATATATAATATAATATATATATATATATATATATATTTAATAATTATATATATATATATATATATATTTACTATATATATATACTCCTACACTAATATTATATTATATATATTAATATATATATATATATATATATATATTATATATATATATATATAATATTATAAAATATATATATATATATATATATATATATATATTATATATTAACATACAAATATATATTAATTAAAATTATATATTATCTTAATATATAGCTTATTAAAGATAATATATATAAATAAAATAGATATTTATTTTAATTTCTTAAGCATGACCTTTTTAGTAAGAATTTTTTAAAAATGTTATGTATATAAAACTACGTAGTAATATTTATTTTTCCTTATTTCAATATAATTTATTTAACTTCAGTAATTCAATACTCTAATTAAAATATCAATTAGAATAAATTAATTTTTTTTTTTTTAAAATATAATGAGGAGGTGCAACTATTTATTAACAGGGCAGTGCTACGATTTTCATCTCTACAACTTAAAGATTATAGGACATAAAATTACAGTGGATACTCTCAGCCTCGATTTTGACCCTTATATTACGAATCGCTTTAAAGTGATTTTTATTTTATTGCACCTTCTTAAAATGTATGTTTTCTGGTGTTATTATCTATGTACTGTAGTCATTCTCACTTCAGTGATAATGATTCATTAATTTTTTATATACTCAAAAAAAACTATGTTTTTGATAATTTTTTCGTATCAACTTACTATATATAGTTTATATTTCGTTAGGAAGAATATTTGTCTGGAGCAGAACTGCTCAGCACCTCCAAAAGGGGATCTCTATATAATTTAACCTCAAAAAAGTTTCAATTGATAAATACTATATTTTTCGATTTTTATGAAGTTTTGTGCTACATGTTACGTTATCATAGCACTTTCTGATAAATATTCAACTTTATTTTTTCATATTTTCTACTCCCAGAAATGATATGTTAAACATGTTCGGGCTGAGTGGATGGAATTTTCTAATAGTTGATATGTGTCGTGAGATATAAATGCTCACTCAATTATAATGTCTATACTTAGAATAATTTCTATTATGTATACACTGTATTAGTTTTATTGTAGTATATATATATATATATATATATATATATCTATATATATATACATACTATAATTATTATATATATATATATTATATAAATATTGATAACTTATGGAACTCAAAAGACATAGTATTTATTTAAAAAATTCAATAAAACTTAGTTTATTGAATAACATCTGTTACATCTAGAGAAAGCGTCCTTTGACAGGGATCAGTCCCAAACTAATCTAAGTAAAAATCTATAGTGCATCTCTCTTGACTAATACTTAAATATGCCCTCTGTAATAATTTCATTTCAACTTCGGCTATATATACCATTTCTCTGGAAAAAAGCGTGTCTGGGATAGAGGATCGCACTCCTCTTGTTTTTCAAAAATTACTCCTCTAAAGAATATCTCTTGGAGGGAAGCACCCCATTCTTGGGTACACAACTCGTATGAGACATAAATAACTCTCAATTAATCTCGTAATAAAATGTAACTATTTTATCTCATGTGAACTTTTGTATATAGGGTAAACGGTATCCATCCTAATAGCTAATATTTCTTAAGTTTGAAGTAATATTTCGTAAATAAACTAATTACCTATAGGGTAAATAGGTTTGATAAACGAATAATGTCCAAAAACTAATGGGTTTTGAAATAATTTAAAAAATCTGAAAGAATAACTACCAGGACACAGAAAAATACCTCGAAATATTAACTAAACGTCTATTATATGAATATTAGGGTACAAATAATAGTCGATCATTTGGTGTTAATAGCGTCAAATCACTTAGTTATAATTACTCCGTGAATTTTTTGTCATTCTTTTAGGGGGAGGGGGAAATTGGGCACATCCCGAAACAATATTTGGACCCTGTCCTTATTAACATGTTCTCTATAAATTATTAGCTTTCCAAATGTTTCATGAGTACAGTAACTCTATTTACCTATATATTAGGCACATTATGATTAGCCTCTCAAATTATAATTATGAAATATGGACATATACTATTTGATTGGGCTCTTTTATACAGCACTCTTAGTTGATTTGGCTCTATACTACTAAATGGATGATATACAATTTTTTAATATCTTAAATTTTTGTTTATTATATTTTTATTAATTATATTTATATGATACAATGATTTTTGACATTATTCACTGTTGAAACAAGATAAATAGTGACTCTAGGATTATCGGAATCTACGGATTCGGAATCGAGCTCCGAATCATATATTATTTATAGTATATATATATAAATATATATATTATATATATAAATGTAGTAATAAAAATGTTCTCTGAATCGAATTTCCTCAGAATATTCCGGCCCAGCACCTTGGATTCGAATTCCGAATCCGATCTACGTTAGTTGTTAGTGGAAAGGTTCGATATCCGAATCGATATCTGAACCTATATACCGGATTGAATCGAATCCGAATCGGGATTCGAATCCGA
>JABUQX010044153.1:37500-89612 GCA_015478945.1 Trachelipus rathkii | reverse complement strand
ACTATTAATAGACTGGGCAGAAATCAAGAGGAATGCGAAAATATATATGTTAGTAAGCGACGTTTAGAAAACGGAACAAAAAAACTTTTTCTAGCAGTGTAATCATTTTCACTATAGAAATAAAAATAATAAAATTTTGACTTACTTTTTGAGCTATTGTGTGATCAGTTATTACATAAATAATGAAAATCGAATTCGAGAATAGGTGGCTTAACAATAATAACCTTACATTTGATTGTATAGAGGGGTACAAGCCCCCGACGTGTTAAGGTTGATGAATTGCTCGTTTTGAGCTACAACATCCAAATACAATATTAGGGTGATAACATTTTGATTTTCCAAGTGGAATTTAGTGAACAACATTTCAACAAAACTTATTTATAACAAACGTTTATAACGTGTTTATAACATTTTACAAAAGTAGTAGGGGATTTATATTGTGAACCAATTTGATAACAAATAGTAGAAGTATGATTAAATATATCTGGACAAGTTAACAAATGGGATTAAAATAAAACAGTCAATAAAATGATCTAATAAAAAATAATTAATACATAGATAATAATAATAATAATGATAATTATAATAATAATATAATTATATAATTAATAATTAATATTAGATTAATAATAAGTGATAAAGAATAAAATTAAAGTGATAATAAAGAATCACATAATTAGATAAATAATAATAATGTAAATTGAGTGCTGGTAATCTAAAAGTGTCAAAAATTAATTAATAGAATAAATCAAACAATTAGTGATATGATTACATTATAAAAGCTCAAAATATAAGATTTTGGTCAACCTAAAACAAATTAAATCTAAAATATAAGATTTATTTGTTTAATTTCACAATTTAAATAAGTGAAATATAAATAAATACTTTATAATATTATTACAATTAATAATTTAATTTTTATAGTTAATAAAATAAAATATATAATAAAATATAATTAATCACAAATGTATTGACAGTAAATACAACACAAAACATAGCAATGACAAATAAGAAATAATAATAATAATAATAAAATATATAATAATATTAATAATTATAGAATTAATTAATATAAATATAAATTATATAATTTATAATATAATATATAAATAATAAATAATAAAAATAATAATAATATAATATATAATAGAGTAAATAATAAATAGAGTAAATATAATAATGATATTAATAATATAATATAATATATTACTTGGTATTGCCAATTATTATACCGTATAAATATGTGTATGTGCTAGTGGTGTGAGAGGTGAGATAGGATTGGTAATGATGTGTAGATGTTGATAGGTAGTATAGAGAATGAAGATATGATGATGAAGAGTAGATATTTAGATAATTATGTTTATAAGTGTTTAGACGTAGATTATATATATGTATATATAAGGATGTAATAGAAGAATATTGACACGATAATGGGATATTGATATTAGAACCTATAGAATATTACAATATATGAAAAGTAATATACTATGATCAATATTATATTAGATAAGTATTATAATGGTTTGATATAGTATAGTAAGTATATAATGTGAAGGGCAGAAATTTCCTCCTTCACCGATCCAAAGATGAAATTAGTGATATCACCTCTCATAATTCTCTGTATTATCAAAGACTTCTACTTTTAGTTGATCGATATATATGAGAAATAATTGAACATAACCTGGTATGCTGGAGGATTGATAATGGCACCGTTTAGTGATGAGAGATGAGAGAGGAGGAGGATAGGGAGAGAGAGAGGAGTCGGAGAGAGAGATAGAGAGATGAGAGAGATGACGCAAGAGTATGATGAGACGGTAGAGGCACGGAGGGAGACGAGAGATAGACGAGAGAGACAAGAAAATGACGATGACTGGACAGATTTGCGGAAGGGAGGGATAGAGAGAAGAGAGAGGAAGGAAGGGAGGCAACGAGGCTAAGAAAGAGTGAACAAGAGAGAAGGAGAGAGAGTACGGCATGGGGTAAGGTTTGTTGAGATGGACGATGGTTGTTGTGAAGAAGCAGCGAGGAGAAGGGAATTTGAGTGAGGAGATGTTGTGTGTTGGTGTGTTTGAGAGTTTAGTTTAGAAAGTATTTAGCATATGAGAGAAGAGTATAAAGGCAGAGATAGTGCGAGCATATCCGAAACATCTCAGATTTTGAGTAGTCAGAAGGAGAAAGAATATAGTATGGATGAAGAAGGAAGAGACATGATGTTTATGCATCTTCACGATTCTTGTTATTGTTTGGAGTTGTAAACTGGAAGATATAGTTAGAATAGAGATAGTCTCGAAAGGAGATAAGAATCACTTGTTAGTTATTTTCAGATGCGTGTAACGTACTCAAGAATGATTTAAGAGAAGTTTAAATTAGGAATAGAAGAAAAGTAAATTTAGTTATAAAGTGATCTTTTGAGAACAGTAAAGAAGAGAAAGAGCAGTTGTTAAAGTATTAGTTATACCCCAGCAGCCAATTTTTTCACAAAAGATAGAGTTAGTAATCATTAACGAAGTTGACCTAAGTATAGCAAATAGATAGGGATTAGTCAAACTGACGAAGAGAGAAGAATTAGATGTAAGACAGATAAACTCACACACAGCACAATAGACGAATAAATGGGGAAAAATGTGAGAATATCAAAAGATCAAAATAGGAGAAGAGTAGCAGAGGGAGAGAATGAGATAAGAGGAGAGAATAAAGCAAAAGATAGAAGAACTGGTGAGTAAAGGATCAAGTGAACGCAAACAGATGAAGAAGAGAGTCAAAGAAAGAGAACATAATGAAAAATAAAGAATATTGAAAGGTAGAGGAGGAGGAGAGAAATAAATAGAGAAGAAGTAGAGAGAGAGAAGAGAGAGAGAGAGTAAGAGACGAATAAGACGAAGAGAGAGAAGAAAGATGAAGAGATGAGAAATGATGGAGACAGATGACTAAAGAAGAGACTGCAAAAGAAGGTATGGATGCCAGATAGGGCTATTAGTGCAGAGACGAGTACACGAGAAGAATGGAAGAAGAGACAGAGTAAAGAGATATAGAAAAGACAAAAAATACCGAGTAAAGAAGAGATAGAATGAAATAAAACTGAAAGTGAATGACAATCAACAACTCCCTGTGTCAGACTATCTCAAAAGAGAATTTCTGCAGTCCAGTATATAGCAATGAAGAAACACAAAGTACATATTCAATCAAAGATAATAAATATAGAACAAGACAAAGAATAAAAATAATAGAGACCTCAATTAATCAAAATGCTGGTGTCATCTGAGAGAGAAAGATAAGAGATAACAGCTGCTGACGAAGAGAGAGAGATGAAGATAAGTGAATAGATATAGTTAGAGCAAGATGAAGAGAAAGGGAAAGAATCACCGATAGAAGAACCAAGAGAGAAAATACCCAGAAATAGAAAAGAAGAGACGAGAAAAATAAGAAATGAAGAGAAATAAAAAGAAGGAAAAAGAAGAAGAAAGAAAGAGAAAAGAAGAAGAGAAAAAGAACACTAATAGAAATGCAGGAGTACCGAGAGCGTGATGATAACGAAAAAGAGAAAGAAAGAAGATGAAGAGCGCGCATAGAGCAAGTAAAAGACGCCTGAAATAAGAGAGCGAAGAGAGCGTGACAGAATGAGGACTGACCGAGGAGGAAGTAGATACTATAGCATATTACGCTAGCAGACTGCAGAGAACAGCCTACAAACGAAAAAGCCCACCAATACTCCGCAGACGGCACTCGATTACCACCCACCGTCTCGAGATATCGACTCGCGAGCGAAAGCGTTAGTCTGATATAGATTGATATGTAGGTAGATTTCCATTCGAGCATGAAGTGTTATCGATAGAAAGAGTTCATAAGAGCAGAGTAGTAAAAATAGATTAAAAGAGCAACGTAGAGATGAGAAGTACGAAGACCGAGGAGTTGACACAGGATTGTGAGGAATTACGAAACGCAAGGTAGTTAGAACCGTCACTGGACGAAATAGAAGAGTAGATTAATTAAGATATGGATGGGAGAGAATTGTAGAAGTAAGCGAATTCACCGAATGAGAGAATTGAGAGAGTGGAAAACAGCATGAATGAGAGAGAAAATAGACACAAACGCAAGAAGAACGAGAAGATAGATAGGAACGAGGAGACGCAGAAATGAGATGATTCTCATGCCGAGACGTACGGAGCACGCAGAGACCAGAGCACCGAGAATGAGAAACAGACCAAATGATGAAAAAGACAACTGTGTAGTGTAGTAGTGAGCATTGACGTAAGAGGGAAGGAGAGTGACGAGAAATGGAAGCGAGAAAGAGATGAGCAAAGAGACCAGAAGCAGAGATGAGCACCCAGAAATCTGAGTACAGTATACAGTGCGCAGAGAATCAGAAAGAGATCGAAACGTAGAGAGACTAGATGAGATGAATACAGCAGCATGGATCGATAAGAAGATGGACGCAGATCGTTGCAGAAGATCCCATGAGAGAGAGGAAAAGGAAGAGAGAGAGAGAGAGAGAGAGAGAGCGAGAGGAGAAAGAGAGAAGAGCCAGAGGAGATATTGGAAAAAGAGAGAGAGAGAGAGCCCAGAGAGAGAGAGAGACCGAGAGGAGAGAGAGATGAGGAGAGAGAAGATAGCCGTCAGAGAAGGCAATAGCAGAGATTACGCGAGCTGAGACAGAAGAAGAAAAGAGAGAGATTTGGACGAAGTGTGTACGACAGAGAAGATAGACGATGAAGACCTGGAGATGAAATTCTTTAGAAAAACCAATAAAATGTTGTCCACTAATTCCATTTAGGATATATTACCTATAAATTTGCTTGCCCTATAGTACCTATAAAGTAAATGAATTCTAAATATAATATTTGAAACATAAGAGACCCAACAAATCCCATCCAAATTTTCTTTCTCTTGCGTAGACGTTTTAATTAATTTATGGCTACCGAGGCCTTAATATTATAATTTAATCTAATACTAATATATTATACCAATATATATATATATATATACTATATAAAAGATAAAATCATATATAGAGAGAGAGTGAGAGAGAGAGAGGAGAAGAGAGAGAGAGAGAAGAGAGAGAGAGAGACGGAGAAGAGAAGAGAGAAGAGAGAGAGAGAGTATAGAGATGAGAGAGATAGAATGAGAAGAGAGAGATAGTAGAGAGAGAGATGAAGAGAAGAGAGAGAAGAGAAGAGTAGAGATAGAGATGAAAGAGATAGAGAGAGAGAGATAGAGAGGATAGATAGAGATAGATGAGTAGAGATGAAGAGAGTAAGAGATAGTGAAGAGATAGAGAGAGAGATAGAGAGGTAGAGAGAAGAGAGAGAACGAGAGAGATAGAAGGACGAGAGAGAGAGAGAGAGATAGAGAGTAGAGAGAGAGAAGAGAGAGATAGAGTAGAGAGAGAGATAAGATCAGATATAGTAATATATACTGAATGATGAATACGTAATTATAGGAGACGATGATAATGAGAAGAATTAGAGAGAGAGAGAGAGAGTGAAGAGATTATAATGATGAAGAGTAAGAGAGATGAGAAGAGAGTAAAATAGAGTAAATGTGAAGTGTAAAGGCAGCTTGCAGTGGAATTAATACTTATTTAAATAATTATGATGGTCTAGAAGTTTATCTAACATGGAGGAAAAATTCTTAGCAAGGTTGTAAGCTGCGGGGCTGGGGACGTAAAATGTCAAGCTACAATTACAAACCTTAGTTTATCTGAAAAGCATTTGATATGGTTAGTCACTCTTAAGACTGAAGAATTAGAAGAGAAAGAACAGAAAGAAACAGTATATAGTATATTAAGAAAACTAGACTATGTTTAAGAGAGATAGTTTAATGGAGAACCGAGAATATAATGTAGTTTATAGAGACAAAAAGTGAAAATTAGGCGAAACTTTCTGGTAAGATTAAAAAGCACCTTCTCTGAGTTCTTGGAGAAATGGTAAATGTGAAAGGTCAGGAAGTTTTTGGACAAGAAAAATTAAAAAGATAATAGAGAAAGATGGATTTCTAAAAGAATATCACTGAGATGGGAGGTTTCAACAAGAAATTATTTAGTGCAGCAAGTCAAAATGACCAACAAAGGATAATATTAGCATCATGTAGACATAAAAAATTAGGGTACAATAATATCACCTCCCTTATAATTTATTGGACAATTAAACAAACAGGAACTTATAAAAGAAACCGAAGAAAGGTTTGTAAGTTAAACAAGAATCTGAAGTATACAGGTTCTTAAGTATGTTTTGAAAGTTCAAAAAAAAATTGAAAATACTAGTGAAAATAGTCTGATGCTGAGTAGAAACACGTGGTTAAAGATCAAAGGAAGATGTACTAAGATGTTAGGGACAATGAGGCATGAAATTAAGAGATAAAGAAGTAGTGAATGCCAATAAGAATTTTTGGTCCATAAAAATGGAAGGATAATTCATTGTAGATCAGACAAATAATGGATAAAGGATTGATCCATAAAAATTTTCAATGGGAAAAATTAAAAATTCAAAATAGAGAGAGAGGAAAAAAAAAAAATAAGATCATTTACATTATCGTTATCTATCCCCATCAATAATGCTCAAGAGAAGTGCTGCGAATGAGGCTTCAACATAACAATTACGCGGAAACAAGAAACAGTTAAGTGTGAAAAGATGTCACGCTTAAAAATGCCTCAAGCGGCCCCATACCCTTTCACATCGCAAGCTGTAAAATTTATAGCAATAAGATAGACCATAAGAGAGATTCACTCAATAGAACATAATGCACAAACAAACCATAACAAAGTCTGCGAAACAGAACATTCCAAGCTGTGCGATATTCTCGTTAATGTAAGAACGTTTCTATCTCCATGGTGCCAATCTCACACAACCATGGCCCCTCGCAAAACCACGCCATTTACTCCTATTATACACCATTCTCCTCACGTCTGCTAAAAATTCACTTTCCTTTCCTTTAGACACTCTTTTGCTGACTCAATTCTAAACTTTCTCTTAGGTCTCCCACCCATGGGCCAAGTCGATTACCCAAAACACTCGAACGTCAAGTATACATCCCTGCTTAACCAACCGCTTATATACATACCTATCCTTTATCCGAATTATAACACCAAAACCATATTTACTTTATGAACGATTCTCATTATTCTTCACACACCAGCTCGTTTACGCACGCTATTCCACATTTTATCAATTTTTTCTTACTCGTCACAACTAAAAATGACGGTCCTAGAATATTTAAGGTTTTCTTGACATCATGACTTCAGATATATAAAATTTTTCCATACCACTTTATGTTTCGCTGTTTATACATTTACTAACACTTATAGTAAGAATCTCTAACAAATCCCTCATGCTCAGATAACCCTTGAGTACGTTGTCTATAGTCCTCTTTTGCGCATTTCACCATTATGATTAAATCTGAGCACACGAGCCGCTATTACCCCATAGTGGGACACAGGGGTGACTTAATTAATTCTATATCCAATTTTCATTCTTTACACGAACAGAGAGGCTTACTGCATTGGCTCCACAGCAATCATTGTTACCTACTACTCTACTGCATCATCGATTTCCTTCATCCAACATAGCCTAAATATTTAACTCAGATTACTTGTTCTGAAGGCGGAGATGTGTTATATCTCTATGGCTATTTAATTTGTATATGGTGAGGTGATAAAAGAATTACAGGTAGAGGATAGGAGAAGTGTTTAGACTATAGTGAAGCAAAAGAGTGTTTAGAGGTGTGCAGATGCTTATTGCAAATCTATGAATGGTTTTGTGTGGGCGACATCTGAAGGAAGTTTGAAGGAGGTCATGTAGAGAGGGGTTTTGAAAAGTAAATGTAGGAGTGAAGAAGAGTGGGTGGGTACTATGGTGCAGAGGGCCTTTAAGCCAGGGGTGTGAAATCGCGATATAGCGAATGCGGGAGAGCAATTGAACTAGTATCCAAGGGTTAAATAGTTAAGGCTATATATGTGAAGTGAAAACATAATGGAATCCGGCCATGATGCAGAGATGTTAGTTAGAAAGTTGCTCGAAATCGTAGAGAGGTGAGGCGTTGATTGCAATTAAATCCTTGGTTAATGCAAAGGGACTATGCTCGATGCTTACTGCTAGGGTTGTCAGCAATAAAAGTACTGTTGTTACCGAACGTTCAACTGTGATAATATACAGTGTGTAACGGTATGGTGTTGGAAAGAGGTATAGAATCTATAATAGGTGTGTAATCTGTTAAGATGGATAATCTTAGGGCGTGCTAGGTGAGAATGAATTGATAAAATGAGGAATGAACATGTTAGGGAATTGAATAAATTATTTAAATATGAGGATATATTTTAGTTAGAAGAATTGGAAGAATTGATAAAATGAGATGTCGCATGAACATGTAGGGAATTGAAGAAGTTGTGCCTCTAAAAGAGGGCACCCTCCGCATGTAAACATGTAGGGAACGTTGGGAAAGATAATTGATAAAGAGGAGATAACAATGACAACATTCTTACGCCACATTGCAAGAACTTGAAAATGAGAGTGTTCCCCGTAATGAAGGAGTGTTAGGCGAATTGAAGAATTCTGATAAAATGAGGAAATGAGACATGTTAGGGAATTGAAGAAATGATAAAATGAGACACCGATAATAATTTTTAATATGAAGAAATATTGATTCGTTAAAATAAACGCATATGCTTTAAGCATGTAATTCAGACGTTGAAGAAGTGATTAATAAATTTGAGGAAAAGGGATGCACATGTTAGGGAATTGAAGAATTTGAATAAAATGAGGAATAAATAGATAGTAAATGTCCCCATGAACATGGTGACGCTGGAAGTGGTAGTAGTGTATCCCGGGGAGAGTGGGAAGTCATAGATTAGGGAAATGGGATGGTTGGCAGCCGGAAAGAAGCTGCGTCTTGCTTTATATTGGATAGAAATTGAATAAAAATTGTAGCGTGAATATGAACATGTTATGAGGATATTTTGAAGTATGTAAAGTAATGATTATTATTTAATGTGGATTGAATAGATGTCAAACATGCTATATCGGGTTAATATTGCAATAATAAAAGACAGGATGCGATTAAAAATGGAAGAGGTATTGTAACATACAAATGAACATGTGTGAGGGAATATTGTCAAATTTGATAAATGAGAAAGAAATGAAAATGACTAGTTATATGGAAATTCACAAGAATTTTGAATAAATGCAGGAATGATCGCACTCTCTCGTCACGCGGTAGTTGAAAGAGTATGATAACTATATGTGTAGGTATGTAAAGAACTCAAATTGAATACAGTTGTAATTTGATAACCCTCAAATTGATTAAAAAGGATAGTGACTCGGAGCTACTGGATTTTTATTATACTACTATTATGATCGAATTGCAATGTTACTCTCGCATTTCCACACATATTACTGTCTTGGTTTTATATACATTTGTTTGGTTAGGGTATATATTGTTTGAAAGGTTGATATATAAAAGATGCAGTGATCAGGAACATGTTATAGCGCGAATAAGAAGGAATAGCTAGTATTGTGCAGGACGAAATGAACGATCGTTGAGAATTGATAGAGATTTGTACCCCAAAAAGAGACGACGGAAAAAGCGAACATAGTTGTACGGATATACTCTCGTAATTAATACGGCCTTGGATTAAAATGAAAGGTAGCTACATGTATATAGGGGATATTTGAAGAATTAAATGATAAAAATGCATGGATGTAAGTTTATTGAAGAATGTGAGACAACTCTCTCCTTGAGGAATGATAAATGGATATGAGAGATAATGTACATAAGATTAGGGAATTTGAAGAACATTGATCAAAATGATGACTAACCAATAACATGTTAAGGAAATTAGAATGAATGAAATCTATAAAATCGCAGGATAATGTAACATGTTAGTTGATTGAAGATATGATAATAATGAAGGATTCATGAACATGTTAAGGAGGAATGAAAGATAATATTGATTTTAAAGATGAAGGATAATAGAATCATGGGAATTGAAGAATGATAGAATTAAAATAAGAGGAAAGGACGTGTATGAAACATAAATAGTTAATAAATGCGGGGGGGGTAAAGATTATGAAGTGAGGGAAATTTGATTAATAATGAGAATATGTAAGCCATTGATTACATGGGAGAATTGCTATGAGTGTGAAAGGTTATAAATTATAGAGATAATTAAATTGTAGCCTTAAGAAGATTAGATTCATTATGGAAAGGATCTTGATGAATAAGGGTTCTGTTTGAAGATAAGCGAGATATGTAATAGAGATGTTGAGTGATACGTGTGTATCAACCACAGCTGGGAGACTGTAAGGGATAAGAGATGAAGTAAGTTAACCCAAGTAAAGGCAAAGTGGTGTAAATTCTTCAAGGTAAATGTTAAAATGTAGATGAATCAGGTCAATCTAAGGTGAGAGAGGGTTGTTGGCCTCAAATCCAAGGAACCGTGAATCTAGTCAGCAATGGCCTATCGAGTGGTGTAGATTGTAAGTTGAAGAGTACGGTAGGATGAGGTATGAGGTTTAGTGGGGACTGGCCTATGAGATAAACCACACACTGACTTAATGATGGTACTGAGGTGGCGAGGTGAGCGCTCACGGTGTGTGAAGTCTTAGTAGTAGAATTTGTTGCAATTCGTAGCTCTCAAACTTAAGATATACATGAGTAAAAAGATAATGGGCTAGTCCATAGGTTTAACCTTTCATCATGCTTCTATCTTACTATAACATCCTAGTTCCGTGCAAATGTTTACAAGCTATACTAAACGGTACCGCATTGTTGTGGAAATGAAAAACGTCGGCGCACTCATCAGGAAAAGGTGAAATGGAATAGAAAAATATGACGAAAAAGTAAGAAACAACATTATTTTGGAAAAGATAGTGCAGGAAAATTGGGCTTAGTCAGGATTATAGTGATTCAGTTGAATGTAGGTTATGTTACTGGTATATAGTGAGAAATAAGAAATTGAACCACATAATCGTGACAAAGATTTTTTCATCAGGAAAACCTAAATGATCCAACAGAGGACAGTAAAATTCGTAATATACTCTGAAGTAAGCGTAAAAAGAGAGCCGGTTGAAATTTGTGTTGGATCAATTTTATCACTATATCATTACATGAAAAAACATACGGAGATGTGAAATGGATTAACAAGATATGGTGTCGAAACTAATAGTAGAGTACTGTTCCTATAAGGAAGATTAATAATAAGTTGAAATACTTCGTTTTAGCTAGAGGAAAACCTCGAGTAAATCATAAAAGGTGAATAAATAACAAAACCAAGGTCTCGAAATAATACATCTCAAATTAACTTGTGTGCGCAAAGATTAATAAAGTACTCGGAATTTGATAAAATAATGTGATAATAAAAGAATAATAATAAAAAGTAAATGATATAAAATTATATTCGAATTATTAAGTTCAGAAAAATCCAATTAGATGTAGATAATTTAATTAGAGTGATTCATCATTTGAAAATCTGACTTTAGAATATCAACCTGAAAAATAGGTAGAATAATTAGAAATAAGCACCTAAGTATACAATAGGTCAGTCGATTATTTCAGTTGATAAGCAATAGGCGAAATAAATGATAAGATATGTGAAAATGATAAAATTCGAGAAAATACAGGGTGAAAGATTACATATAAATAGTGCACATGTCAATTGGTTTTGGAAGATAATCAAAAGAATAGCAAAAACTGGAGAGTAGGTCTCGTTCTAAAACAGGAAGTGACCTCTTAAGAAGTGAAAGCATAAGAACGATGAATTTATAATAGAGTATGCACAAGATTAAGAAATAAAACATTTGTGAATAACCCTTAAAACTTAGAGTGTAGGTACCATAACCGGTACAACTAATAGCTGGCAGTAGTAATTTTGAGTCAGGTGTAGAAAGTAAGATTGAGAAAATAAAAATAACATTGATATAAAACCATCAAGTGTAAATTTGTAATTGCTATATGGATAAAGTAATAAATTATAAGTGGGCAAAGTAGAATACAATAATAGAAAATATTCAACAATTATGGAAAGGGATGAGAGGGAAGGAGAAAAACATATATATATATCGAACAATTTTAGCATTGGATTGATAATGAGTGAATGAAGGAAAGAAAAGAAAGGGTTAAGATCTCTGATAAGAAAATTATTAAAATCATAATTGATAAGTAAATGGATATTCCTGGAGTTTATTTAAAGAATAGGACTTGTATTTTTGCAAATGATTAACATAAACGATACTAATAATATTACTATATCAAATATAACAGATACTGATTTAAAAACCCACACAACAAGATACATCCAAAAGATAGCTTTCTATATATATGTTACTATATAAAACACCATATTGTTATGGTTTATTAATTAATGGACATTAATAAATATTTATTAATTATTCTGGGAGAGGAATTCCAATATAAAGTTTATAATGAAATTCAAAAAACCAAAGAAATAAGAAAACATATGCAAAATAAATCCCATGTTATTTCTGATTGTTAATTGAGATAATTGAGTGTTACCGAGTGCGTGATGTTAAGTATAGCCGAACAAGAGGTTTATAATACACAGAATATTTAGTAAAAAATATTCATGCAAGTGTGTGAAGATTTTTTTTTTTGAGTTAGTAGCTTTCAAATCGCCTGTACAATGGGATAAGCGACTGTACGGTAGCTGTCAATGCAAACCAACAACAGGGACAACTATTCAAAATCAAAGGTGGCCAGAGAAACTAAATTAAATCTTAGAAAAAGTTTTGTATACTTGTGAAAGTAAAAAGTCAAAATGACAGCATGCACTCAGAAATGACGAAGATCCTGACAGGAGATAGACCTCTACTCATGCGAAAGGAGTGGACGGATTTAACAACAGGCAGTCACAATACTTGTCATGTCTATATAGAATCGTCATTTTATAGTTCATCATAACTATAAAACTGCCACAGGTGATAACTTACCTTGTCCGACAAGACTTGGGAACAAATCAACTTAGTTGGGCTGTGGAAGAAAGGTTGATACACTAAGTATAGAACTAAGGCTCAAGACTAACAGGAGGATGGGTGTTAAAATGCTACCAAGTGAATCCAATTGGTATAAAGAAGGGGAAGTACTTGGTCCAGGAATATATGCATTATAAACGCTCAGCCTAACTAAGATTGTTCTCAATTCTCGGACAATACATACCCATACAATAGGTAAAAACTGTAACAGAAAATGTTAAATCTGATTTTCTGTGAAATGGAGTACTCGTACTACAAAGAAGAACTGATATAGGATCAGTAAACAAAACCAGCTATTCCTACATTGAACGGTCTTGGGAAGACAAATATTTGTTCTGAGAAAATAGAGTGAATACACGGTAAGCAGCTAATATACTCGAAATTCGAGGGCTAATAATAATTCAGACTATAACCAAAGATGTTGACAACAAAGGAGCGGACGACTGATCATGCGCGACAAGGGTAACAGACCAGCTATATTTCGTAGACATTTGCTGTGCTAAAGTGACGCCCTATAGCAACATGTCTATAATATCTCTCGCTGACACGTCTGTCACTCTGGATAAATGGGAGAAAGATATGAAAGAATAGTAGAAAGGTAATTTAAATGAGGCTCTTTTAGTCTGAACCAAGAGTAGTATACTATGAAAGATCTCCGCATAAGGGTATATTGCATGTCCAGATGCTCGTATGAGATTATAGTGAGAGTCAGGCAATCTGGCGGCTCTTGGCTATACACCGGACGAACATACATCTCAATGTTTATTATATCGCTCGTTTAAAAACAGACGTTGAGAAAATCTGGATGGTTTAATTCGAAAGATGGACACATACTGCAACCTGTACGTAAAAACGGCCGGAGTGGGAGGGTGAAGAGTCATAGCTGAAGGAGTAGATTACAGGCAGCAGCATATGAGTATAGTGATTGATTGCACCTCCTCTTATGAGACTCAAATAGACCGAACTCTGGTGTCGCTGTGAAAAGGTATCGAGATCCTTCCGAGCGAGCCTCGCCTTTGGTTGAGAAACTCTTACCACGCAAAAGCTCCGGATTTTATCCAAGACCACTCATATCTGAATGGGATCTCAGAAGTCTCAAGAGTGTAAGCAGTGGTGATTGGTCTCTCTGTGTAAGGTAGGGACAGCTCACAATCCAGGTACTTCCCTGTTTGAAATCTCTTACAGATCTTTAATGCGATGATAACTCCTGACTCTATAGATAACTCGAGTTCCAACCCGGCTCCCCACTCTCAAGCCCCAACGGAGTGTGAGAAGCAGGAGTAATAGGCAACTAATAATATCCCTCTAATAAGTCAGAGAGCCCCCTCATCTGATAACAATACAGATGAGTCATATAAGAGAGATGTGAATAAATGTAATACGTGATTAATACAGGTGAAACAATATGAGGGCGCCGGATCCTATCAGAAGTAAAGTAAACGGTGGAATTTTTCGTCCACGTGGTCTCAGATTAGAACAAAATAGTTCGCACCTGGGTGAAGAAGCTTCCTGATGCGAGGAAGCGTAAGAAGATGCTGATTTGTCTACCCGAATCAACATCAAGTTCTCAGGATCTGTGAGCCCATATGAAGGACAGTGCGTGCACACTCTCGTCGTGCCAACCCTGCTTGTCGACTCTAGCCCCTGATGAATCGGCATATGGTATAATCGCGCGGTGTGTGTGACATAGCGAAGGCGAAGTATCTCCCTCATAACAGGGAACGGAACGATGAGTAACTCGTGTCGCGATAGTAATATGCAAGATATGACGTGACTTAACAAGACACTGTGAGATAAAGGCTCTTGTCTAGCGTGGACCAAGAGCCTCGCCATGGGGAGGTATTTATCGGTTACAGAAACTCCACAATAGAAGGAATCATAACACTTCAATATACTTCTAGTTTCGTCATGCAAATCTAGTACAAGGTGAGTGTTCATATCTACGTTCAGCAGTTGAATATGAGTGCAACATTTGCTCTATATCATCGAGCAGAACAGGTCTCGGACATTTCCCTGTTGGTAGGCATCATTCATCTCTTGTGAAGAGTGTCTCGAGAAAGAGCTATGCCTATCATATCTCAATTAACTCTCTATGAGATAGATATTATCAAGAACATTCGTGATTGATCCGCAAAAAGAAGTACGAGAATAATATAGGGATGCTTACTGCCAACCCTCTATAAAAGCACTGGTGATATGACCTACGAATTATACTGCGCTAATAAATCCTCTCATCCGCATCCTCCAATCTAACGTTACCTCTCAATTTTTACCATCTCTCATCTCAAGGGTCTGCTAAAATAGAACTGAGAACGATAAATATACCACTCGCAGAAAGAAGTGGCTCGTCTCAGATATTCGTTGAGCATGTCATATAAGGATAAAGTGATGGGAAAAAAGTTCAGAGTGTGTATCCCGCGTTTCTAGAACCTTGATACTTCGGTAAAAGCCAGAGTAAAATTACAGAGAGGACAGGGAAGGCTCGTATCCATACTGTTTTAGTAATTGATCTATGGGTACATACACACGTACATGGTACAGAGCAAATTCTCTCTACTCCTCCAAGAGTGATGTTATTTGTGTGCAGTATAAATTCACAGTGTATTGGCAACAGGTCCTCGTATATAGAGTGGTCCTGTGAATCAGAGCGCTCTTAGGTCAGGATACCAACAGTAAATAGATCATCTGTACACTCTCTCTGATCATGATTTAACCAGAGATTGCATTTATGTTCTCGCATAAGATTAATAAGAAATCCTATAGACTCGCGATCCTGTAGGTTGTGGGACGTTTGCAATCGATGGCCAGAGCGTGGTGTCTTGTTTGATGAGAGAAAGTAATAAGGACGATATATAGGGTCTCGAGAAGGCCATTGTGTGGGTAATAAGTTCTGTCCATGCTCCAAACTCAAAGTTGAGGTACTAGTCCATTCTAGTATGATAACAGAGTGATCAAGGACCAGGTGGGTAATGCAATTAAGGACAGCGATGAATAAAGATGATAAGCTTATACCACTAGGGTACATAAGATTCCTTTTCTCAGTAATTCCAGTAGTAGCGGTCAAGCACCCTTGTGAGTTTTATCATTAAGTAGCTAGAGCTTGTCCGACCATGTAAATTGCATCTGAATTTCCAGTGGTTGGATTTGTGGAATGAGTATATTACGGGGAGTTCAGTTCCCTTTTCCAAAAAGTCGTCAACGTTAGGTGAAAAAGCGCGGAAGTACGAAGGAGTTTGCAGTAGCGTCATCATGACTGGGAAGAGAAATCAGAAGTTATATAGTTTCGGAAAATGGTTACTTTTCAAATGAATAATAATATAAATATAATATAATAATAATTAAATAATAAAAATAGGATTAACTTGGGAATCATAAAAGCTATAGCTAGGATTGGCTGAAATAGTAATGATATATATCCCCAGCGTTACAAATTCATATTCTACCATGAAAGGATGGGAAGAAGAATAGATTATAAACTCAGATCGACTATAAATTAGTGCTACTTGTCTTGCGGAAGGATATTTAGAGTGTCGAAGTAGACAGATTTCTATTATTTATGTCTATTATCGTAATAAATATTTATCATAATATATCAGAATTTATGTATAATAAAAATCATTAAATAAGGAGTAAACGCTTATAATGAACGATAGTGACGGTTGGAGGCATTAGTTTTTTAAAAAGGTAATAGATATTCATATGTGTTGTCCAAGTTATAATATATAATATACTATATGAACATGTCATAAAGTCTAGTGCTCAGATGAGACTTATATGATGAAAAAAAGAGATTCACACTTAATTTACCGACATATGTAGAAAAAAAGATGACATTAGAAGTTAATACATAACTAACAAATTTAAGAACCTTTCGCTTTTTTCAGTCTGACATACCAGAAGTAGACGCTCGCAATCTGCGTCCCAAAGCAGTGCTCTCAGGTGTGAGAGTTAGGCTATAAAAAATTGGAGTATGTGAACGTGATAAAAAATAGCGTCGCTTACAGTAAGAGGAAACAAGTCATAGGTGGGATAGGCATTACATGATTAGTGTTAGATGCTGTTAGAGTTGGGATAATGTCCAAATTTAGTTCTGTTCATACCTCCAAACTTAGTGTATTAACGGAGACTTGTTTGTAGGTAAGGAGTGCAGGGGTTTGAATATGTAAAAGAGAATCCAGAGAGAGTAGTGAGGTTAGTGAGATTCTCCACTAATGTCACAGAAAAAAATCATGATCAGTTATCTAACCGTTCATATAAATACTGTAAGATAGACTATACCATCGTTAATGGTTAATTGCGTTGGTGTTCTCATAACGTTAAAGAGTGAGTAGTGAGTTAGACATGTATTAATTAACAAGTATAGCCCTATGGAGCGCCGATAGTCTACTTTCTGCAGATCTGTGAAGGTCACATTCCGCGATAATGGACTTTGAGAATTTTGTAATAAATTACTATAACTTACAGCTCATAAAAGAGGGAGATGGTCACTCTAAGAGCTGATCTCCAATATTGTCTCCATAGGAGTGAAGTGGAGTAAGAACATGTGTGCGAGAGACTCTGATGAGAAGCTCAGATGTTCAAGGATCAGAAAGTAATTGCCTTTGTGATAAATTGAGAGACGTCAGAGCACGAGAGGGTAACGACAAATCGTAGTGTGCAGCTGTGAGTGATCTTAGTGGAGTATATGAGTTAGAATTATAACGGGCAGCCAGACACCGCACCTTGCTACCTGATGAGGTAAAGTGAAAGAGGCTTCTGTGTTTGAAAGTATTAATTCTGAAGATGGGATGTATGAGGAGGACCTAGGCTATTTCACACTGTGAAAGAGATGAGATCCCTTCCACTTCCCACTACCAGTTAGAGGGTTGTTGGCGTAGAGTATCTGCTATCTCTGGTCTGTTGGCTCGCATAATAGGTTAACTAGGGTCTCTGGCGAGGCACATACCGTTCAGTAAACTGGCTCAATTCTCTCTCAGGCATATAGAGTGGTCACTTTTGTAGAGACCATGCGTCATATCAAGTGAGTCAGGTCGCTAAAAGCGAGAGATTCTGACCTACATTTACGATAAATACTAACAGAGAATAATGACTATTTATCTACAAATCACTCGTGCAGTGTCACTATTTGTACTCTGTGAAACTTATTGGTAAGCTATTCTCGATAGGATGAGAGATACTGCGTAAATGATTCTCTTAGTGCAGCTCTCATACACCGATTCTCAATGTGAGTATCGCTTATTTAAGCGTGGTAGGCGGTATTGTAAATATTAAGCAAAAAAGATAGTTGTCTCGACGAAAAACAAGTTATACAGAATGTTGGCCTCGTGCTGAGGATTGGCCTCATCTATGCTCAGAGATGAATGAAGAAAAATATCTAAGCGTAGTGTTATAGAAAAGAGTGAAATATTCTTCCAGAAGTTCAGGCAGAAGCTACCTGCTAGGATGTAGAGGAGTGTACATAGTAGCGGGGTGCGAAGCCAATGTTTTGCTTTAATAATATTCAATTGAGAACCCTCTTCAAAAAGACGAGCAAGATATTCTCATTATTCACTCCCAAACGATTGTCAGGCGGAGGTAGGGGATTGCCTTCTCCAGAGGGAAGGACATATCCACAGAAGGGGTATAAAGTAGCTGGTATGGGTGATAGTCTCATGATTGAGTGCGTGGTTGTAATTTTTCTTCCTCGAGACTTCATGGGGTAGGGATTAATATTAGATGCAGGCTGTTACACTGGCACAAATGAAGGGCTAAAAATGGCCGCCTTCGCCTGTATCGCGGGCATTTCGAGACTATTAGAGACGGAGGAATACGGGAGTGACGATCGGAATCATCGGTGTATCCCGAAAGGGTTCGTGTCGGTTTTATGTGGAAAGCCTGGGGAAGATCTTTTTATCCCGAAGGCGTTCTCATAAACTGTGGGTATCTTACGTCTCCCAGTACAATGACTCACCAAACAGTACTTCTCACTACTGCCGGAGAGTGTGAAAGTGGAACGCCCAAGTTCCTCGACCACTGCCAGTCATTTACTCTCGAGAAATGAGCGGTAACTGTACCCCAATACCGTTATCGGCAGTCGATCTTCAACAAGTCTTATTAATACAAGAAGGTCTCTTCACTCACACAGTGACAATGCTCTCGCCAGCTCACTATTGCATAAACAGCGCTGTGTGCAGGAGAAGAGAGGTTTAAGGCACATATACGTAGTGAGCTCGCGTTTCGCGCAGAATATATGTGTAGAACGGGACTCTTATTAGTACGCCTAGGAGAGTGCAATATATCCCACGTAATGGGTGTGCTGTCAGTATGACTTTGTTTGTAGTAAATCTGATGTACTCAGGCAAATAGTGAACTTTAAGAAGGAGATTAAGAATATAACGGATGAGATGGAGGGGTTAGAGAGAATGGGGGGGTCGCTGCGAAGCGACTTTATGAGCTGCGGCATTAGAGAGCAGCGGGCAATAGCTTCTGCTGAGCAATTTTGGCTATCGCGGGTTGATATATGTCCTAAAGAAATCGCGTATACAGGCATCAGGAACGCATTACACAAAGAACATATTGTATACGGAGAGGAATAGATTGCGACCTCACCAGTGAATAGCATTGCGTTTATTGTTTTTCAGGGCTCAGCGCAGTCCTAACATTCAGAAGACCTAGAATCTCTTCGTGCCCCAAGTGTTTTTGAGACGTGTTGCGAGAGTAAGTTGGTTCCAAGGGCGAATCTATTTCCTAGAAGTGATATTGCTCCATATGGACCATGGCAGTTTTTTAGAGAATTTAGTGAAGTAGGCAAAGTTTAAACATGAGCGGGGAGAGTAGATGGTCCCATAGCCTATAGTGACCTGTAATGTGTGTAGAGGAACGTGACAAAAATATATTAAGGGTCTCGCCCCAAGCTATAATAATGCGCTATTACAGGGGAGGCTGTCTGTGGGGGCGCTATCCGAATGTTGTATCCACTAAAGAAATAACAAATATATCCGGTTATCACTTGCAAAAGACTCCTCCACAAGTTCAAAGGCCCGTGTTGGTGAGAGAAGGATTCAACATAGCTACCAATGTAGGAAAAACTGTCAGAGATGGATATCAGGACCCTTCACATACACGTGTTTGTGCTGGCGCTGCTCGGCATATTATGGCGAAAGATCCACGGTATCTTATTTAGTTAAAAAGGGCACAATAACGGTTAAATTCGAGATTGTGTTGGCTATATTTTAAAGCATGAGTGTAACAATAAAGGAAAGATTGAGATGGTGAGAGGACGTTGTCCTATGCGGTTCATATTTGGACATATTACATTTTCTCCAAAAGGTAAGGGATATTGAGACGAAAATGAATCCAAATTTCTTAATATCTCCTTTTCAAATTGTAAGATTTTTCATAAACCAATCGAAATGGACAATTTGAACTGAGATAGGAAAGGGACAGAGAATTCGACCTGTCCTCAGACAAACTTTGGACCACAAATGGCGGAAGGGAAAAAGTGGTTCTTCATAAAAATGATGTAGTTGATATTGATTATTAACATAAACCGCAAAATATTTTTGCGTTTATACAGTATGAAATTTATAATTAATAAAGTGTGAATACTAGAACAAACAAAAAGTGACTGGAGAGGGAACTGCCCAAAGTGTTGTTTGATACATCAGATACATCTCCGGGTAGAGATCGTTTTTTAGATGTGCTATATCGTGCAATGTCTTGCGAGAACCACATGTAGACAGTGTATGATTCAGTGAAAATCTCCATCAATTACTCTTTTAACATTACCTGTCTCGACAAATGATAACAATACATGAAAACGATAAATGAGAAGAAAAAGAGCAGGAGATTCAAAAACTCAAGCCAGAAGAAATCATATTAAAGATAAACAGGAAAAAAAGAGAAACCTATAGTTTCAAATCATTGGTCTTTCTTAACTCCTCGGAATCTATATCGGTCAGTTTCTGAAACTGAAAGTTACTGGAGTTAGAACAAAATAATCAGCTCGAAGTGCCTTTTACGGATCGAAACTATCTCAAGCGAGCTTTATAATAACCGTTGCCTTAAGACGTTTATAACGGTTAAGATTAACCAATCATGAGATGTAAGATGCATACAGTCTAGGTATATTCCCTTAACCACTTAAAGCATTTGACATTTGAGATAGCTTCACAGATGTAATAATTTGACGGTCGTAGACCTAAAGGCTCGTGGCTCATAGAGTGAAACAGTTATAGAAAGAGTAAAAGATTCCAAATATCCTACCAACTTCGGACTCCACGCAAGCAAGTGTTTGGTTGCATGGGTGTGGAAAGCGGTGGTAAGTCGAAGTCATGCATAGTCACCTCAGTCTTGAGACTCACTAAGGATTGCATCTAGTAGAAGTAAATTTGCATAACGCCTGAATATATGTTATAGAGAGGAATTATTGAGAGAGTTAGAAAGATACAAATATAGTGTGGGTTCAAAAACACTTTAGTCGTGAACACCCGGCTGATCTCTGGCGGGTTCCAAGAAACGAAATGAATGTCATTCGTCAACTCATAAGGAAAGGTCTGTTCCGTTAGGGTGATGTGAGCCTACAGTTCATGGTATAGATACACTTCGTGTCAAGAGAACCCCGATATGGAGTCAGTCTCAATGTGAGAGGTGGGAGAGAATTAGAAGGTCTTTTCGATATATGGGTTATTTATTTGTGCGTAACAATGCACCTATAGCATGAAACCAACACCCCTCCCCCCCCTTTCTTAGATTGGAAAAGAATGAAAACATGGCTTGATAACTCAAATTAGAGTTAAGTAAAGTTCATAGGATGGGCCCTAAAGAAAACAATTTTAGTATAGGAATCGTGTTCTAACATAATCTCGTTGTACGTGTACGATGTTAAGCGTGTAACTAAAAGCCACCAATAAAATATATTAATCATAAACCGAAAAAAAAGGAAAGTCAGGAATGCGTATCCTTTAGGGTGTAGGCGACCGACAGACACTCGTATCTCTCATACTTTGTAATGTTTCCTCTCCTACTCTCTATTTATAAAGTTTATTATACATCCTTTCTAATATGTTTTGTGCTTCTACACCGTTAAAGCAGTTATATAGTTCTGTCTCAAACAATAAACAAATCGTAACTGACTAACGTAATAATATTATCAATATATTATTTATATATAGGCATGGAAGATGGTACACCGCAGTAGTTAAATAAACCCGAGCCACCGACCTCTCTATATTATGCACAGATTCGAAATACATCCCTCTCGCGCCCATTTGGAAGACTTCATGTCACATCACGGAGGTGTGATGTTCTTGCAGGAGCTATTGGTATGTGCTCTCGAATGCGATAGGCACCGGCCTCGCACACGATGGATCTCTCTGGCATTTCGATCGGTGGTAAGCGGCAGACGGCCCTTAGAGTTCTGGGCTTTCATAAAGATAACAAGAAGAGAGTAACAGGCAGGCTCGCTTGTTGTTTAGATCTGGCATCTGATTTTAGTAACGCGGTGAAGAACGATTGAGTGCGCTCAAGTATGTTAAACATCATAGATTTTAGATAAAATGTATAGGCCATTACAAGTTGTTAGACCATTCACACAATGGATAGCAAATAGGTACTCTCGGATTGATCCAACAAACAACTACCGACGAGCTCCTCTCGATAAAGTATGCAAGAGCTGAACTACGCACCTGTGGTGTTTGTCTGTCGAGCATTTTGTGAACTTACTCAAAATACCCACGAATATAGTTATAGAGCACCGAGCTAATTAGAATTGGATCATAAGGACAGCGCTCCTTAGAAATAGAAGGGCAAAAGACTCAGACTAAAATAGCTTAGATCATAGGTGTAGAAGATCGCGCCTAATTTAGGATTTATCCCAGAAGAGAGTAAAAGAAGTTCGTGTTGTGTAACAAGCTACGTTAGTTTATTAGGCTAGGTAAGTCATCAAAGGAGTTATGAACATTATGCATATATTATATGCGTATAGTGCAATTAAGTGAGTGATATAAAAACTTAGGTAGTAGGAGAAAACAATAACATAAACTTAATTTAAACTGAATGAATAATAATTATAATATGATTAATAATTATTATATAATATAATTATAATTAACCTCTGATATAATAAATAATATAAATATTTCATAAATACATAAAATTAAGCAAATATAAAAAACGAAAATAACTTCCTGTATGAATTAATTTCCTTTATCGTGTAATTTAAATTTGAATAACAAAATTAAATAATTAATAATAATTAAAATTATGTTATTAACAATTACAATGAATAATATCAATAATGGTAAAATGAAGATTAAATTTTAGTGAAAATCTAAATTATTACCAAAAATATAAACATTTGATTAGGTTATAATATCTTCTGGGCTAATATCTAAGTTATAGTGTGTCACAAAGATGATCTTGTAGCGGAAAACAAAGACCCCAACTCCGAAGACTTACAGATACAGAAAGTAGTACCGTAATTTAGGAACCTCTTTTATATGTATAGGGGGTGTTTGTTATATGATTTTAATTTGCTAATTATTAGCTAATTTGATTCTTATTAATTTAGGTTATTGTTAGGACTAACATATAGCTAATTTTCTTTATCGTACTAGTCTGTTTTAATTGATATATTAATTATGTGTGTGACGTGTGTGAAGTTTGTAAGACATTGTGATCCACTTAATAGTTTAAATATTTATTCCAGAAAACAAGATGTATAGTTGATATATGTACTAGTTTTTCTAGTAATAATAATCAATACTATATGAAATTTACACACTCTCAATGAACTGTTCTCAGCAACTCGTGATTTTACTATAAATTTAATTAGTCAACCATGGTCTCTTTTCGGAAGGTAACATAGGAGATTGCTGTCGCGAATGATGATCTGACCCTGGGCTTCTGTATCGATATTCTGATTCAGGTTAAACCATTCTTACTATAATGGATCTATGTCCTTTGATGTAATGGGTATACCGTTCCATCATGGAGATAGCGCCTCATTACTACTCATCCACCCTAACCTCATGCTATATTATTGGGGGCAAAATACCTTAAGCCCCGCATAATTGTGATTTCCAACTCTCTAATATAAAAAAACATAAAGATTGTGATGAGTAAAATTTTTTTGTATGAGTTCTTTAAAAATTTAAATTCCATTGTGGACTCAACACAGTCAGGCAAGAATGTTACAATTTTTATGTATAAATCAATCATTAACAAAATTTATAGAAATGCTAATGGCTCTCATTTTCTTTATAAACAATTATGCTAACTAATTGTAAATTATAATATCATTTTATAATTATAAAACTTCAAGAAGTCATAGAGTCATTGAAGATTATTATACTAGATAGTAGCTCAATAAACTAAATCAAGGTTAGGCCAAAAAGCCGGAGGATTATTTGGCAGAGGGTCAAAATAGAACCAATAGTATATCCATGAGCACAAAAAATATACCTCAAAAATCCAATAAAATCCAGTAATATAGTTGGCTCTTTTTGTTGACGCCATAACCTCATGAGGACTAACTGAATAGTAGGTAGTTTAGATTAGATAGAGCAATACAAGAGTTCGATATAGTCAGTGAAAGTACCCTCAAATGAAATGTAATATTTGATATTTTTTTGTTTAACTGCAAAGATTTGTCTTCGGGTTTTTTATAACTGAATCTATATATAACCTGTTCACTTTATTGTGTAGCAACACACCGCGCCGCGCGGACTCAACACACACATAAAAAACTATCACGCGCTCGATCGCCACACAAATCGTTCCCTTTCTAAAACTAAGCATAATACTTGAATATAATTCCAAATAAATACTTACCAATAGTCATTCTGTTTTTATCGTAAAGTTTCGACGTATATAATAAAAATGTTCATATATCTTTCCGTAAAAAATAAAAGGACCTATAGGGTGATCGTTTTCCTTGACAATATCTATAGTATCTCTGCAGTCATAAATACTAAATGCAATCGCTTATACACAGGTCATCAATATAAGGTGAAAAATTATATAACACAGATAGAATCTTAGTGAACTTGTGCTCAGATTGGATTTGGATCCATTCTATATCAAAATAATATATAAAAAAAAATCTTATACTTATGCTCGGGTAATGATAGACCTCCTCCATCTCATGGAGGTGAAAAAGGCTTGATCACTCAACCCTTAAAGGGACACACCCGATTAATTCCTTTGTGATCCGAAAACTACTGTAATTACCAACACAGAACAAATAATATGTGAATACAGGTTAACAAATTCGCGATGATAAATGCCGATTAAACGAAGAACTGAAAACTATATTGACCATTTTAACGACTAGGAGAGGTCTATATCTGATAAGATTCTGTTTGATTTATAGAGAAGGAATAGTGGTGATTTTCCAGGAAAAAGATTTTAAGTATCAAAGAAATTTTTAAACATTTGTTACATTTTCGTTCAGATTACATATAATTAATGGTACGACAATCTTTCACTATTGTATAAGAATGTATTATATAGTAGCACTCATAGATAATGGGCCAAATGTGCTAAAAAAATATTATTTTTTAACATTACAAGTTGATAGTGACAATAGGTGGAAATAGACTCTGTAATGACAACAAAATATAATATTAATGAGTGTATGGGTGTGATAGGATTTATTTTTGCCTTTTTATATTAAATAATTCGTTAAACCAAAATAAAAATATCTTTATATTGCAATGAGTTTATTTGAAGTGCAACTCGCTCTCATATGCGTCTATTTTCTTTTAACACTGTGCCGTAACTGATTATGATATTATTACATTTAATAATATAGTACATAAAAATACAATATAGACGATTACTGTATTAATCTTAAACAATCGATTTCCATAACGCCGACTATAGCTAAAACAACCTCTTTACATTCTTTACACTACAATCATTTGTCAACAAGTAACCTCCCCTTTTACTTCTTTATCATAACTTGACAATCACAGTACTTTATTCCGAAACTGTCATATCAGCAAAGATAAATAGTAATAGTGCTTCATTATCTATATGAAAAACTATACTAAGTACTATCAATATAGAGGTAGTTTAACTGCTGAGTGAACAGTTTTGTTATCTCGCAAAATTATTTAGCTAAAGATTATCCAAGGACAATGACACATGCCTTGTTTTCAGCATATAATTATAAATGATAACAAATTTAAAATAATTAGTAACAAATATCCCGATTCAAAATAGTTCCTAATTTTTGATGGAATAAATATTTTGTTCTCAATCAATTCGCTTTTCTAAAATAACTGCATTCCTAAAAAGGAACCATTGCGTTAGAGTGATAAATAGAGGTGACATCAATTTTTGCAGATATGATTTAGGTTAATCGTATTATACAAGTATTGCAAAGAGTTGATACGGACATGGTGTGGTGGAGAAGATTATAAACAACATTAATAGCATTTTTAGCACAAACAGAGCTGAACTTTGTTTGTGATCTATTCTATATAAATCTTATTTTGGATGAATACAGATAATTTATAATAGGAAACAATATACGATGACAAAAGATTAGCCACTCTATCATCTTTAAAGATCACCCAGACAGGCACAAATATCTATCCTCTTGCAGAGTGGTGGATTCTTGGGTCTAAGATTCTTCTGTTTGATTCATTTTTGCCAACACCTCCATCAAGTTCATTTGAAAAGCATGCTATTTTTTATACATATCTACAAAGATAAGCTAATTTGAAAAAAAAAATATAAAAGGCCAAAACAATGTTGAACATGAATCTCACCCTCATATTATCCAGAGAAGTTCTTTAGCTAGTGCAGTCCCTCCCGGCTGCATATAAAGAGAAACAATTAAAAACATATTGAGGAGAGGCTTATATATCACAGAGAAATAAGACTAAACTCAAGATGGACTGGAGGAAAGGAAAATATATACAAACAGGATTACGCAAAGGCCTGGTTTATATCTTCTCCTTGATCTCAACACGAGAAATTTGCCCGGGCGGTCTCTGAAAAAAGAATCCTAATGTGCGAATCCTTAGTTGATTGGTGTTTGAGCAGTTGTGATAGTTTAGTCGCAAAACACTTTTTATTTTATTCTTTGGATATATAAATTTTTTTTTCTACTTCTATTTTAAATAAGGGTAAAGCAGAAGGATTACGATGAGGATTGAGACTCAACTCTCTATTGCTTGCGTGCAGCTGCCTCCGTATAATAGTTAATAATAGGAATCTCAGTCAGACTAGTATACCATCATTATTAGCTGTAACAACTATGAGAGGCGCCAACCTTCATACGGGTATCTAATAGAGAAGTATATAATCGTATAGATTGTGTCCTCAAAATGCGCAAATTAGAGAGAAAAGAAAGTTTGTATGAATAATAAAAAGGTTATTACGATTTTTTTTTTTGTACACAAATTATTATGTTTGATTTTTTTTTTTTCAGGTGAGTCCTACTCGATAGAACCCATTACATGTAATGTACGAACAATATATCAATATTTCAGATATTAACATTTCAGACCATATATTTTAATATTTAAGAGGAGTAAGTATAATGTACCAGAATACTACTCAAAAGATTTCACTGCGAATCTCAGAGTCATACGTTGTAATGATGTGTAATAAAACTCTTTACTTAGTGGGTAAAGTAAATGAAACAATGATCTTGAGGAGATAACCTCTGTATGATAGAACCCTTCACAGAGAGGCTTATACTTGAGAAAACACCTCGAGATTGAGCCACCTCTTTGTATAGTATTGATGGTTACCTCTAGCATATAGACTGAATTAAAATTGATTTTTAGATAATTTAACGGTGATAGTTTAAAGGCCCCGAGTCTTACACCGGCCTTCGTCAACGGGGGTTAAAGAGAGTAGGCGGTCCATGAAACTAATCTCTGTTGGGCCACGATCTGAGTTAATAAGGATACGTGTTAATCTATACATCACCCACCTTTAACCTTAAGGAAATCTCAACCGGCCTGTCTACCGCTACTCCTCTCGCGTCGTCGACTCAATGGTAGTGTAGTGCGTATTCTCTTTTCGCCCCTTAGACCGTTCACTCCCTTGCGGTCAGCACAAATGAAAAACTCTCTTTGTGGTGATTCTAATAGTTGCTCTTAATTAATAATAATAATAATAATAATATGTAATAATCAATAATAATAATGAATAATAATGTGTAATTAAGATAATAACTCATCCAAGGTAGATTTATTAGGGAAAAATGTCCATAATGTTGTGTAAGTAAGCTACAAGTAGGAGAAGTTAGCTACTTCTTAATTCATATGCTGACGGTAAGACCGGCCGAAGACACTTTCAAGCTTGTTTTAGATCCAAACGGTTTTTAATAGTAAAGTGTCTTATGACGCCTTAGAGGCAGCACAGCCTCTAACCAATACTAAATAAACAACTCCTACCCAGTTTTTACCGAGTGATCAGCCGCGGGAGTCTGCGAATCTCCCCCCCTGTTGTGTATCTTGTCGGTGTCTCGCAAGTGCAAAGGTATAACCATTCCACCAAACCCCAACATGTGCGGTCCAAAAATGGGAGATATGAGGATTCACAAAAGTTACGAGCGTCATCTCGCTCTCCTAGTATTCCAAAAAATCACTAACCCTAGTCATAGTTATCCTCAACTTCGCTTCTCTCATTAAGTGCACTCCTCGTTTTTCTTCTCAATTGGTCAATACAATCACAATCTATTTCCTCCATGAATAGATCCCCCATTCGTCACCGCGAAGTCAAATTATAAGCATAATATTTTAATCGATTTACTTTGGCTACAACCTCAAGGAGAGTGATCAAGATATGTGTGTTTATAGTATACACTGACTCTATGTACTCTGGTTAGCCATACCTACCATCTAACGTATCATCAGGTGTGTTCATTATTTTCCCACACAATTTAATAAATCAAACAATAAACCATCTATGACCATAGCATTAATACGCTGCGCCCTAATGGCATACGACTCGACCACCCTATTTGACTGCAGTATCTGAGTCAACAATCGATACTCAGATTAGACTAGGAATATACTTTCTCATGTGCTCTAACGCTTATTTTATTCTCTTCACCACAATTAAAAGTCTATTCACATTCCCTCGCTGTTAGTGCGGAGCGCAACAACAATGAGTGAAAATTTGAACTAAACAAAGACCAGCGTCATCTTCCCTACGTGTGATACAGCATGACTCCGAGATGACTATTTATTATATCTTAACTCTCGCGTCCGATAAAAATCTCTCTTTGTAAGAAAACTACAAACAGAATTATCTGCTTCTTGATCATCCTTTTTCCATAATCTCTATTTCAATCTGTCCTTTTTCTGAGAAATTAAACTACAATAACTCCTACTTTCAATGAATACTATATCTCTTTTCTGACTGATATCGTCACTTCAATTGATTGAATTTTATGATCACATTCACACTATATCGCTAGAAACCATTGCAACTACTGAATAGAGACTAAAAGTTACTAGAACGCCTACTGAGGATACTCTCTCGACCGTTTGGTCCCAATTTTGCACTTGCTAACCTCATATACATAAATAGAATTTTAAATTGGCATACCTCAGTTACTTTTGGCCTACTCCAGTTCAAACATTAATTGTGAGTCCTGACTCTCCTTCTAATTTTTCGTCATCAGATCCGATTTTTCCCTTCCACATGTGAACATTATTGATTAATAAAGACTACTCTCATGTACTACAATATTAAGCTCAAATAACACTATAGATACCTTGGTTTACAAATGGACCTTATCCCCCATCCTAAACACTTAGTCTTATGAATTTAGACTCACGTTCTGTCAAAAATTATTATCATAGATTCACACAACCCACAACCACCTATTAGCTCCGTAATTCTACTATCTCTACATATAAATTTTGTGTTCTTGTCATCTAACCACCCTCTCTCTACATATTGCATCAAATGAAAGAATTCACTTAGTGATGAAGGCTAATCCTCTCAAATAGTGTAAACGGAAACTCAATGAATTATCCTAAATTTAGTTAAATTACTTAGTAAACAGTTTAAAGATCGCAACTCAATAATTCACAAAATCTCATGTATAAGAAAGTGTAGAGTAGAAACAATAAGCTATGAGGGTCATCACCACCCATACAACATCTGTATCCTCAGTCTCATCCGGTAAAATCCCAGTTAATCATAAACACTTCTATCCATTCATCCATCAGTCGTAACTCTCTATTTCCAGTCGCTCTCACATCTCGCGCTCAGGTCAGATTCGCGTGAACAACGTCAATATTCCATTCTCTCTCTCCATCATTTTTCTTTCTACTCTTCATAGATGCTCCATTCAGTGTGATTCTAATAACACTGCATTCACTTTGCGCGCTATGACGCCCCCTAATACTCAATTTTAAATTCTTTCTATCATTGCCGGATTCACAGGTGGATAATCACAAAGTCTGAGCAAGAATAACTTATTTAAAGTGACTGATAAGAGGATAGAAGGCGCTCTGACATTCGCGAGCACTTCTGTATTCTGTGAAGTGTGGGTTCCGGTCATGTCCTTCTCACATGGCTCACATATTTCACTAATTTTTTATTTGACTTAAGTGTACACAAATGTATAATAAGCAACCGATTGTTAAAGAACAACTCCTTTGATCTCTATATTCAGAAGGTCATTAATACCTCTATCTCAAAAACACCAGGGAAAAGCTAGATTTCTCGATTGTGTCCAATATACAACGGTAACACATGACCACAAGACTCCTCCTTTCCCAGGTATTCACATCAAGCCCGTGGAGAACATGATCCAAATTAATATTTGTCCTATTTTTGATCAGGGTTTGATAGCTTAGTCATTATCAACTTCCTCACCTAGTAAACTCTCCTATCAATAATTGACAGTGTTTTGATTTGCTTATTCATAGCCGCGTAGTTTCTTCAATATATAACAGTTGCGTCTCGCCGGCGCTTCGTTTACTCGGCTTAATGCATTCATTTCTAACTCTCGCCTCCCAAAAATTCGATAACATGGTATTGCTTGTAAATGATTTAATAGTGTTATACTCAATTCACTCTCACCAAAGACCACTTCTCTCCACATGTTTAATATCTTAAATATTTAGCCCTAGATTCAAATATTAATAGAGAATATTTACTTTAACTCTAAGTTACACAAATGCTCTACACACCAAATTCTCCAATTTTACTTTCTTCAATCTATTCTCAGTTGTTGGTGCTAATATATATTTTTCTATCTTGCATTCATCTCCTCGTCAAACAAGTAAATGATAATATAGTCTCATAGGTCTTATCTTTTCTGAATTAATATAGTATCACGTGTGATCAACACACCGCTCTGAGCATTATTCAACGCTCAGTTCTCTAATATAGACAATTTTATGCTCTCTCGAGTGGAGTTTGACATAGTTGGTTATAAAACACAACTTTCTTTATCAATTTCATATCCTTTTTATTCAAAAATAGCAAGCATATTTTTCACCCTAATTGTAACATATTTTATGATAAAAAGAGTTTTGACATTTTTATATATTTGACAAATTGATTTTTTTAATATGATAATTTGTTATAAATTAATAGTATTTAGGGTCATTGAAAAATAAAAATCACATCAATAATAGAAAATGTAATACAAAAAAATCTTTTTAAAGAAACGATCAGCATTTAAAGAGATGCGAGACTTAAGTCTCATGAACTTACAGAAAAGCATTCAACACCAAGTATGCAGGTCTATATCAAATAATGGATATAACAATGTGTGAGTAAAGGGTGTTCTTTTCAAATTTGTACCAGTCTTACTGGTCTAAGCGGCATATAGAGAATCTCTAGTTAAAATATGTTGGCTAGTTCTCAGTTCACGGATCAATATATAGTGGAGTGTACCTCTTCATATTATATGTACCTACAAGATGTGTATTTGCTCAATGCTTGCAGAAGCGGATTAGATAATAGGGCTTAATTGATACAAGTAAATGGTATAATACTAACTATACCTCATACGTATTGTATATAGAGAAGATTAGTAAGAAATCTAGGTGTGGAGAGACTGTCACTCCTTTATTCTCTATTATCTATGTATTGATTTTGTATGTGAGGCTGTAAATATACTGTAAGAGGAAGGATCGCTCTCTCTTCTTATAATGAGTGTTAGATTGTGATGATTATCGATCATGCGAAATTAAATGGGTAATATATTATTTAAGCATCCTAGGTAGTAGCTTTAGATGAGGTTAGTTTCAAGAGTTAATTATCTACCATTGTTATAAGTTAATTGTGTATAATATAATAAGTGAGAATCTCGGGTAAATAGTGATGATTGATAAGTGATGCTAGTTATTTTATGACAATAAAGAGTGAGTATATTGGTATTATTTATCGGAGGGAAAGTAAGAGTGTACTATATAATATGTTACCTCTATTTTTTATGTACTTTGTTTAATATAATATATAGTTATATACTCTTATTCTAATTCGTGGTTAATGAGATAGTCTGATGTTAAAAACATCACCACAACTGAGAAGAGGCTTTCGCTAATGGGTAAAGACTCTGATATATCTGGAAGATTGAGCTTAGTTTTCCAGAGGCGTCTTCGTCCTATTTGGAACCGAAACTACAACAACGCCGTTATGAGTGATCACTTCCTCTGAGGTAATGTCTCTAGTTTGTTGTCTTCCGGCGTTTTGACTGCGGCAACGAGTAGATCTGAGCGATGCCCAGTACAGGAACGGTAACGCTAGGATAGAGTAAGCGCTCATCCTGTGGACGCAAAGGTGATAGTTGCGCACTCACCTATCTAGGAGTGAGATCACTCATAGCATATCTACATACCCCGAAGTATATCAGCCCTCTATCTCTAGCATAAGTGTCTCCTATGGTCCTATAGAGAGCTCGCCACAGAGTTGAGACTTGCTTATTTAATAGGTACGAACTAACAGTGCTACTGTACTTAGCGCGCCACAATAGACTGTATAGGGTGCCTCACGTAAAAAGAAGTGTGAATTGCATAAGTCAGAATAATAGAGGAGTACGAAGTGACCCATTTGCGTGTGGCGCCTTGTTCCGCCTCTATATATAACTAAGTGCTAGAAGAAGTTATGAATGCTCTCAAATAGATATGGCAAATTTAGGATATCATGGACGAATATGCATATACCTCATCACATCACTTGACGTTAAAATCCTTTCATCTGGAAAGTTGAGATAGAATATTATAATCATATATGGTTATTTATATCTAGTTTATATAGCAATAAAATTCTTGTATTATGTATTATTTCTGGTCTGTCTCTCCGTGCAGAACTGTGACTCAATGCTGTTCATACTTTTTATTTTCCTCCAATATTTCGTCGCCCAATATCCATCCTAGAAGATAAGTAGACTATTAGATAATAAACACTAAATATAGAAATGTAATCATCTCACAACAAATTTAATTTGGTATATAAAGAAATAACTTTAATTTCTCCACAATTTTCGTTACCATAACTCTATTTCAACCGATGTAATTATATAAGTTATAGTGAATATATAGAAATTTTACAATAATATATATGAAGTACATTAGGTTTTGGAAATAATGTTAAAATAGTAAAAGCATCCTCTAAAATTGTAAGTGTTAACACCTTATAATTTGACTTAATTTTTTATTATTGATTGTATTCTAATTTTCGAAATTTTGTTTGATCAAATGATTAAGTTTGTTTTTAAAAACTTATGTGTGATTCAGTGTTTGTGTTATACGAACTGTCTCATCTCTCACTTCACGTCCTGTGACAAGAAACACACTCTCTCCATATAAATGGTTGTCCAATTAATTACATGCTCAGGTAGCCATACTCATATACATAAATCATATTAATCCAATATTTAAATCTATTGATGTACTTTTTTTATATCAAAACATTTATAACTCTGCGCGCGAGTGTCTTTATTTATTAATAAATATATTATATTAATTGCAGTTAGTTTATATCGTTGTATATATGATTAATAATAGATACCATTTTCCTTATAATCAATAGTTACATCTTTCGTATTAAGTCATACTAGTGACTGCGTGAAAGTAATCTTTTAAGTGGTATATAGGATATACTATCTCTCCATATATCTAACTTCTCCATCGTTGTTGTGAATGTTACTGAAAGTTATATTTGTATTGAGTGATATGGAATAATATAACCAGTAGTTAAACACATTTTAATGCTCAAGTCATTTAATAATATAAGTTAAATAATGTTATAAGTGTCACTATAGTGTATATATGGTAATATTTATAGATAGAGATATTATATATAATAATGGTTGTTAGCTTTGTTTATAGAATATATTATCTCATTTACTACAATTCAAAACTCTCAATCTTTAATATAGACAATCACCTTCAATGTTCTCAATATGGTCTTATGTATATATATATATTATATATATATATTTAATATCCATATGTTGCTCCAATTGATTTTAACTCTACGTTCTACTCTGAGAGTCATAAACATACTAATAAACATTGAAGTGCTTTTCTAATTATTATTTTATATAATGATTGAACTTATTATTATAATACATTTTCAATTACTACAACTTTTACACTTATATAAAGTTTTTCATATATCTTTTTAATATATAATAGTAAAATATTGGAGATTTCACCCTCGACCCCTGCGCGCGCATAATATCTCTCTGGACTATGTCTACAGAAATATACTAATACAGTTAATAAATTGACTTATAGCTTGAGAAATAGATTATCATCGCTCCCTAACTTTTAAGCTCGCGTTATTACGTTTATCTATCACTTTTATAGTCCATTGTACCAATACGTCTCTATCGGCGAAATAATTAATTGCACCACCCAGAGTGTCCCTATTACGTCTATAATATTGTTTAAACGCCACGAGATCTCTACGCTCTCGTGGTATTCTCGTGCATCCATTTAAGTTAATTATAACTCTGATAATTAGTCTCCGAGAATGTAATACATAGTAGTTATAACATAACTTAGTTAACACCTATTTGCCATATATCTTACTGATATACTACCTCCTGATATACCTCTTAACCTAATACTTTCACAACACGTGATATCCTGCTGTTGAATGCTACTATATGCTATAGTCGTTCGAGTGTGGAGGATAATGTGTCCATAGCTGCGTGATCATCTCACACTCGTTATTATACGATATAGCTCTTTATTTTTTTAACTCCTCCTCCCTTTTCTGTCCCTTCGATTTCTGTCTATACCTCTCTCTCTCTCGTCTACTCTCTCTCTCTCTCTCTATATAGAAATATTTATTACTATTATAATATATATATATATATATACCAACAAACCTCTTAATTCTCTATTATCTCATCTATATAATAGATAAAGTTATTCCAAGACATTAGGTGTATATATATATATCACGATATATATATAACAGTTTACTTATATATAAACTCTATTATAGTAGTTAATACTCTATACTCTAGGAGTCCATTTATACACTCACAAAGTTATAATTAACTATGCTAATAGTTATAAATAAATCCTTAGTGTATTTTGTTAACCAAAATAAAACAAACAATCCAAATATGCAATAAGCAAGAGAGCAACATAAAGCACTCGATCAATGAACAGTGCCTAATATGCCTTACCTACAATTCATTGTTTAACATGAATTCTTTTCATCAAAATTTGGTAGCCAAAGTATGCGTGTCAATAATGAACTAAAGTGACAAACGAATATCTGGTCTGTTCCAACTTTCTACACAAGTGTACTAGCTCGTAGTTGTAATTTAAACCATCTAGTGTGATTTCTTATTTTACAGCTCTCTATATGAATCTCTAATAGATTACATAATTAACGAACGATCTTACTAATTCCTACAAATTTAGTTAGGTCACATATCATAACTGTTATTAAAGTTAATTATTGCGTCATTACCATCTCCATACTCTCTCAGCATTAGAGCTTTCTTAAAGTCATTCAAGTTGATCCATTGTACAAGATAAAAAAAAAAAAATAAAAATGCAGAAATGAAAATGATTTATATTAAATATTTTCACTTCGCACTGACTATTTTCGTGCAACTCCTAAATTCGTAAGACCTGTGTCTTCATTAATATACGTTCAATTTCTCCATTATGTCTGTATAGAATAGTATCAGTAGAAGTACATCACTTTTCGGGAAATTAAAAAAGAGACAGATGCGAGAGGTGACATGCGCAATTCTCTATTCTCTGGTCAATTGCCTCTCGCTCCAAATGTACCTTATCTCGTTTACTTTCACTTTGGATGAAGACTCACAATTATTTCATACGATACTCAAATTTTTACTAGTGAACATCTATAGGAAAAACAACACAAAACGAGCAGAAAACAGAATATATATATACCTTGATCGAAACGAAATTTCCTGCACCTTCCCTATCAAATTGGAATAGTAGTCACGTTATAAGGCTACTATATTCCTCAGACAAATTTCTATTCAATCTCGCGTTTTAATACGAGGTACGCAACTTCTCTCATATAATACCTGTCTCTCTCCAGTGTGTTCTCTTACCCACTCAGCGCAGAGCGCAGCGAGTTTCTATACTTTATCCGAATTTCTCCTACGAAAAGAAGTAAGAACGTTCTGTGTCTCTAATCAAAAAATCGGCTCACACTCAGCGTAGATGTGTTTCAATACTTATTAACATGCACACTTCACAATAGTATTACGAAAATCCTCTCTCAACCAAAAGATCGGTAATAAAGCTCACGCATTATATAGTTACCCAATATTCCTGGCTCTAAATACCACGCAGCATAGCATGAATTATCAGATGGGTCTTTCAAACCGAGTGACAACTAATTTCCCTTATGTTCTCTCTCAACTCCACAAAACAAATAATGTAAAGAACAAAGGAGGGAAAAAATGTAATGACGTATAAGGCGTAATTAGCAAGATCGGCGTGTTTTGTGGGAAATTTTTTTCCTTTTATTTTTTTCTTACAATGGAGTTAATTTTTTTAATGACCTTTAGAGTAATGAGATTGTGTCAAATTATTTGTTGTTGACTATCACAAATTCTCTATTTAATCTCTCCCATTATAAATCATTCCTCAAAAACATGCAAATGATAAAAAATGTGGTTTTTTTTCTCTCCTATTTTTTTTACGTTATATATAAACACGGCCTTGGTAAATATCGACTTGGCTTCCGGCCGGATTGAAAATGCTCTCCTTTAGAATAAAAAATTGGCCCACTTAATTTTCATGTCAGTTGCCATCTATCTTGCATGAATAAATGGAATAGTTTCACAAATTTATGCCATTGTTTTACAGGGACATGGGATTATAATCTAAAATCTTATTGTAATACCTCATTAGCATTATAAATATATATCTCTAATAATTATAATTATATATATAATATTATAAATTAATTTAATTTAATTAAATTAATATATTATAATTAAAATAATTTAGTTAGAGATTATCAATTAATATTATGGGAGTGTATTGAGTAATGTGAAGATGGATACTATAGGAATAAGATATAGAATATAATGGAATATATACCTACGAAAATGAATAATAATAAAATATACTCACATGTATTCTCTAGTTGATATTATATATATTTAACCAATATTCTCTATCCTCAATTTAACTCTAATTAAGTGAGTGGATTCGGGGTAAGTATAATTAAATAAGCAGAAAGAACAAGTTATATAATAATATATATATATATTTAACATATAGAAAAATTAAATAACACCTAGAGTCCTATATAAGTAAGATGTCTATTATATGATTAGAGTATGTAGTCATACATTATATTGCATAATATAAAAATTCTCCGGTGATTGATAAAAATTCTTGAGGAAGAAAAAATGAATTACATTATATAAAAAATTCCTTTAAAGTATGATAGCATACCTCTACTCAAATAGAGTAATAAAGCCTCTCGTAAGTTATTTTATAATAATAAGTAATAAGAAATAAATAAGTAATAGGAAGATTTACTGAAAATCATTGAAGCCTATAATCTACTTACAATAATATAATAATAAGTAGGTAAACAGCAAGAATTAGATTTAACAATATTAAGTGTGCAACTATATTACCCCTATATGTTGCAAATCATCTACTACTCTCTCTCTTGCTCATCTCATAACTTTCTAACTCTCTACTCATTCTCCTCCTCTCTCTCTCTCTCTTATTTAATAGTATTATATATATATATATAGGATGGTAAGGACTCGGAAATTAAGGAGAGTTGAGTCATGCAATATCAGAGTATATTTTTAAATAAATTGTGAAATTAACTGGTAAAAAGATCAACAAAGAATAATATAAAATAAATGAGATAGATATAATAATAGATATAAAATTTAAGTAAATAGTGTATAAAAGTACAGGTATATATAAATGATAGATATATAAGTTATATAATCGTTTAATCAAAAGAACAAAATTATCAAAGCATTCCGTAAGAAATTATATAAATAATATTATCAATTGAGTCATAAATATAAAGGAACAAATAATAAAATATAATATAGTACAAAAGCGAGCAATCACTTATGTGACATATATTAAACAGGAAGTAAGGATAGTAACAATAGTCTACTAAATTACTTTTCTTTGAGAAAAAGATATTCTGAACCGAGTTTCAATAACACTTACATTCCTCCAGTGTGTGATATTTATTAGTAATCCATCTTAGAAATCCTATATGGAGATTTAAGTGCATATTGCGACTCTCCAATATTAATATAAACCTTGAATATATACGTCGGATACGCGGAGCTTGATTATGTAAAAGGTGATAAAATGTTTTATTAACTGCTAAAAAGTTTGGAAATGAATTAAGATAAACATCTAATTCGTAGCGAAAAGTTTAAATTACTGGAAAAACCGTCTAAAATTTTACGTTGAAGATTATTGCTAGTGACTTATCGAGCGTTCCCATAGTGATCAATATCAGCTAAAATATCGAACATACGGCTTGTAGAATACGGTGCGCGTATCAGCTTCAAAAACCTCGTTGATCATGTAAAGAGATTAAAGGTGTATTTTCTATGAAGTGACAACCAAAAGATCTTGATTTAAACGTTGTCAAATTCATTGTCTGTTGGTCAAAAATGAATTCAGCATAGTGTACAGGTATACGAGAGTGGCTCTCTGAGAATGAATTATAATGGAGGTTAGTACAGATTTTCTTTTGTTATTCGACTCAATAACAGCGGGGTAGAATGATGAATTATATTTGCTTAGCGAAATAAGAAAAATACAGCTGCACCAAAATACACAAACCACATAGAAACGAATGTGGACATTTCCAATGCACGATTGCACTGAAGGACATTGGATGTTAGTATCGATGCTTCGTAAGACACGACTCTCATAGATATTTATTTATGGTCAAACTGAATCACTAATAGTTTATAGTTTATTAATAAGATAGAGTAAATTTATTAGGGATGCAAGTAATACCTATGGTGTGCAAAACAGTTTGGGTGTAACAATAGAGACACACGGGCTATAGTCTTATGTGCGAAAACAATAGGTATATGGTATATATGGTTTGGTGCGCATAGGTTCGAGATCCTACCGGACGCGCGAGAGTAGAACATGTCTAAATCCAAAATAGTGTCCCTCCTTGGTAAAATAGGGCTATCCCGTGAGGTGTGAAATTTTTGTTTAATAAAAAAAAGAGAAAAGAATAAAACAAAAAAAAAAAAAAAAAAAAAAAAAAAAAAAAAATAGTGACCCAGGTATAGGTTACAACCAATTAAACAAGGTCATCAAATTATACTATCAAAATCGCGCTTGTTGAAAGAATTATAAAAATAATGTACAAACAAAGGAAGTGGCTATGAAGTAAAGCGTGCCGCTAAGAGAGTGATAGAGAAAGATTTTATAACTGTTTGAGAATGATACAAAACGAGGAGAGGAAGATACAGTACATCTTTCTGTCTGAACATGAGAGAGAAAGTATATAAATATTAAGTAATATGTATAATGCTGTTTTCGATAAAGAGGAACGGATAATAATAATGGAATATAGACTTGCATCGCTTGGCAGCTCGTAGTTCAGTATGAACTCACTTATTGTGTATTCGCAGAAGAGAAATGTCTGTATTAAATAGAAGCGCAGACAAATAGCGAGCAATGAGTAGCACCTGGTCTAGAGACCCCCGAAAATTAATGTGAAAAGTTTAAAGATTCAAACCTGAAAGGTAAAGGGGTTCTTCACACCTGACGGTTTTGCCTCTCCCAACTGAGATCAACAAGTGGGCAAATCTCGAGAACGCGCTCAGATAGAATAATTAACGAAAAATATTCTTTTCCTTAAAACATAAAAATAAAGAGATTCAAACAGAGAAAGAATTGCTGCTTTACCTTTAAAATATTTATAGAAATATGTGAAAAAACATAAATAATAATTATGAGAGATGTAGATTCGTTCTGTTACGAAAAATGAATTATAAAGAGATTTGCCCTGAATAAGTAGAAAAAAGAGCGCAAAGGAATTTTGTTATGAACAGTCAATATATGTGCATTCACAGTTCAGAATCTCCTCAGCATTTAAGATCTGATATAAAAGTAAGAATGAAATCTTTGTGAACAAAGAGGTTAATAGATAGGATAATGTGAGCTTTATTTGAAGAGGAATCGTGGAATTACTGGTGAGATGAAAGAAATGATTTGTCAAAATTAGTCTATACAGTTTTCGTGAAGTGGTAATAATATTGTAATTTACTGTTTTTCTATGTTGACTGTGCCATCTTGTCGAGGGTACTATTATGATGAATTAAAGTGGACCCCTCAGGTGTATTAGAATTAAAGAGATTCGCAAAGTAAGATGCTAAGACGGGACTTTTTGTGCAAGGTGTTTAACTATAGCCTCAGGATAGTAGAATAAAGTGGAGTTGTATTAAAATGATACATATCAGCCATTTAAAATACCTCTTGGATGTATTAACAAAACAGGAGGAAATGATGTATTACTCTGACGAAAATTTAATTAAGGATCGAGGGAGTTAATTGCAAATTAGAACATTGGAACATACTGACGGAATAATCTCTTAGAAAATTAAAATTGAGAGGAAAATCAGAATAAAGAAAGTTGAGATAGACATCCATATATTGCTGAAGACGCTACCTTGCATTGCACCTTCTCTTAAATTTATTTCAACATTAGGCTAATTGAAAGCTTATACCCCATTCACACTATAAAATTTCGACAAAATCTGATATTTTAATAAGTGTTACATAAGAGTATAAATCTGACTATGATAAGAGAGATTCACAAGAAATCGAAGGATAACAGAGAGTGAGTGTCTCGTTAGAAAGCAGGTTGGTTTATATTTTTAAGAAATAAACCGATGAATGAATTAAGAACAATATGTGATTATTTGGTGATATATAGGTTTCACATAATTGATGCGAAGAAGATAATCGAGTTATTTTAAAAAGTTAGAAAGGAAGAGTATAATGGAAATAGAGGGACGGTAGATAATTCATTGTATTAAATAATAATCTAATTATTAGTGAACCTCTCTCAGACTTTAACCATAATATTTATTTTCTTAGACGTAGATGTTCTCTAACATAATTGGTGAGTGAAAATCGAAAGGATATCCTGATACATCTAGGTGAGCACATAACCTCTATAATGCTGGTTTCTCCGAAATATCTAAGCCATAAGAAGCAGAATGGTTTAGGTTCTGTGCCTTAAGTGAATAGTGTGATATATATAATAACGCAAAAGTCTCCCTATAGTTACTTTATTGTGATAAGTATAACACAAATGTGCAATGTGTGAGATGAAATTTATAATTGTGAATAACATATAGGGTAGTGTGAGCCGGGATTAGACCGGTCAATGTTTTTAGGAGAATTAGATATGATGGATCGGGTGAGGAAGTCTCGCAAAAATATGGTACAGGTAGTGAGCTCGCGCGTTTAGCCTAGAAATAGAGATCCAATCATATATGTTTATGTTAAACGTGTAACATAATGTGTGAACTTCCCTGAAAAGGTAGTAGAGCGACGTTAAGGCAATGATATTATGAAAATTAGTATAACATAGAGATAAGTCTCTCCGATAAAGTCTCACTTTTTTGACTTTGATATAATATACATAGTATCATCAAAATAACTCCGTAGATAGTTTCTATAGGGATAATACGCACAATTGCCCTCACCTCAACTAGTTGACCGAAAGAGGTGGATTCAGAGGATCATACCGGGAGTGCTACGAAAGTTGTTGCAGTGCGATGTATGCGCTCAGGTATGGTAATTGGTATGCGTTTGTCTTTGCTGGCTGACATTTATGATCATTGGTATCCTAAGGCAGGGGCAGGATCCAATGATCCTGTTAAATGCATTAAACATTGTAAAATAAATCAAATGAATATAAATGTCTTTAAGCACATTAAGTAAGTAATTGGACGTTATGTCTATTGTTAGTGAACACCGACACGCGCGGGCGCGCACACACACACACAATAATTCCACCAGGAACCTTTCAAGTCTCCCAACACTGTCAGACATTTTAAACCTATATTTGGGCTCCAAATGCGTGCCACTGTTGGGAAGATTAAAAGGTTAAAAATGGCACTTTTTTTTCTCTCTAAGAGTGTCACTATTAAAGAAAAAAAAGATTGCCATCTTTAACCTTTTAGGTTTTCCAACCCTGTCACAAATTTGGAACTCAAATATAGATTCTAAATGCGTGACTGTGTTAGGAGTTTTGAAGGGTTCCAGGTGGAACTTTTCTTCTAACGTTTCTAGAAATAAATTTAAATTTAGAGATACCATATTGTTCCTCATAAAAATATTCCAAGTTGAAGTCTTCTTAAATATACTCCAATACCGTCCAAAAAAATTATAAAAAAAGTAGCAGAATGACATCTTCATTGCGGAAATACTTCATTTTTCTATCTAATACTGTACTATGAAATTCGATGGTTTAATCGATTATGATTTTGTTCTTGGTTATATTCCTGTTAAGTCATTTTATGATCTCTTTTGAGCATGTAGGTAAATATAGTGGATTATATTGCTTAAGAAATTAAATAGATTTGATAGACTAAAGTCCATCAAGGCAGCTAAAAACTAAATTAACTATAGGACTAAACTGACTGGGGAGTAAAACCAGATATTATAATAAAAAAATTTATGGTATCAACGAATAGCAAAAAATGGATAGGTACTCATAACATAAAGTGGGGTTGTGAACATCTTTTACTTGATGTTATTTACAGTTCAAATGTGTGGTTGTTTATATGCGTTGAACTCATAGGTCACTTGTTTATAGCTTTGAAAAGCTTTTGAATTCTACATTTCATTATTGAGATTTAACTAGGTATTGTTTTTGTCCTTGCAATTCTATAGTTTCCATTATAAGTTATTTCAATATATTCTATTTCAAATTTATCTGAAAACCAGGCCTACAAGGCATTTTCCTTGCATGTTTTTGTGAAACATGGTCACTGAGTTGTTAGAAATCTGTGCAACAAAACACAAGTCCAAGCACAAATTATTTTGGAATTTTGCTCTGATTGAGATTAAGCACTATAATATCAAAACTCTTCACAATGATACGTTCCACTTAAAAACAAAGGTACTTTTTACCTTTCAATAATCAACTCACTACTGACAGTTGCCAGCTAGGAAAAATGCAAAAAAAATTTATGGAATGTGCATTCCATATGTTGTTAATGGGGAAAGGTCTTATATTTTATATATTAATAATATCAAATATATATATAACATAACTACTATATAACAAATTTAAAAATCATTTATTCGCTCATTATATATATATTATATATAAAAAATATAATATTTTATTATAACTTACTATTCAATTCTCACAACTATATATTACTACTACTATTATATATAGGTGAGGTAATTAAGAAAAAAGGATAAGGTATACTCACACACTATATATATATTAAGAATAGATATAATAGTATAAGAGCAATGGCAGAAGATATGTATTAGTTCATAAAATGGTAGTATAACTTTGACATATAGTTGTTTATTTTTTCAAATGCATGAAAGTTGTTGGCCTTTTTCTTAAATTTGACCTTGCGCAGTGTTGATATACAAAGGTAATTAAAAAAAAGAAGGAAATATTTTAAAAATATTTTGCTTATATATGTGATCAATAAAATATGAGATCTTTAAATTATATAATCTTAAGAGATTATCATAGAAAATGAAACTATATCATTGTCACTAAAGTAATGGGCTGTTATATCCTCTAGATGCAGGTCAAGAGCTGCTTGTGAATATTGTTTATTCTAAATTGGATATTATATTATTTATTATATTATTATTATTATATATATTTATTATATTTATTAATTCATATATAATCTTGTTCTTACCGTACTAAATATCGTTATTATTATTATTATTATTATTATTATTATTATTATTAAAAATAATTCCTCAAATCTTTTTCTAAAATTTATTCAAGAATCAAACTACGCATTAAATTAACTAAGAGGATAAAACTATTTATTTTATAATTCAATATATAGTTTATTTAGGATCTAGTAGTTTTGGAATATTATTATATTAATTATTAAATGTTATTCATATATTATTTCATATTCATTATAATTGAATCTTGTTCTTCATCTGAATTTTACTAAATATCTTTAAGTTTAATTTTAAAATAAATCATAAAATTATTCTTAATCTAAAAATTTTATTTTCAAACTCCACCGAAATTGTGGGTATAATATATATTATTATATTCGATCGAATGTTAAGCAAAGAGTTGAAGTTAAAAGAGGTGAACCTTAAATGTTATTGAGGAAGATACATTGAAGAACCAAGTTCTTAAAATTTTTGTGTTCAGACTAAATTTCAGGTATATATATATATATATATATATATATATATATATTATATATATATATATATATATATATATATATATATATATATGATTATATATATATATATATATATATATATTATCTTATATATATATATATACTATATAATATACAGTATATTATATATTATTATGTATATATTAACTATATAATTATATATAATATATATAATATATATATTATATTATATTATATTATATTATTAATTGAAAATATTGATAATATATTATATATATATATATATTATATATATATATATATATTATATATAATACTGTTATATATAGATACATTATATATATATATATATATATATATATATATATTACTACTACTATATATATATATATATTATATATATATATATATATATATAATATATTATATAATTGTATTTCATTTTTATTATTTGCAATAGGTGTATGATAGGATTAATAGGGAAGCTCTATGGCAGGTGTTAATGATAATTGGTGTTGGTGGTAAGCTTCTGAATGGAATCAAAAATATGTATGACTATAGTGAAGATTGTGCAAGAATAAATGGATTTGAAGGTGATTTGGTTTAATATTAATAGCGAGTGAGGCAGAGATGTGTTATGTCTCCTTGGTTTTATATGGATATATGGATGGCGGTTATGAAAGAATTTGAGGTGGGGGTGGCAGGGGAAGGTGTTAGATGAATGATGGAGAGTGGAGGGTTCTCCTACCTATTATATGCGGATGATTTGGTTTTGTGTGTTAAATCTGAAGAGAGTTTGAGAGGATTGGTAGAGAGATTTTTCAGGGTGTGTAAAAGGAGAGGCCTTGAAAGTAAACGTGGATAGAGTAAGGTTAGTTGTGAGTGAGGAAGTCCTCAGTGTGAAGTTATGTTAATGAATGAAGAGCAGCTGAACAAGTGTCTGAGTTTAAATAGTTTTGGGTATGTTGTTTGATAAGAGAACGGATGATGCAGAGTGTAGTAGGAAAGTTGAGAATGGCAGGAAGGTGTCAGATACCCCCATTATTAAACACATTCATACCCAATTAATCCAGAGAACTATTTTTGCATATCGAAATAACACCATACCTCAAGAACGTTTGCTGAAATATCTCGTACATGCAAGAGTAAACATGTTCCGTCTTCCGCTCAGGGCACCATCTCTCCCCCTTCCCCCCTCCCCCTCCCTTCAGGAATGCAAATTTAAAATTGATAGTACCATCCCCTACTCGTCAAAGATCGTCCCCTTCTTGACAAATGATGGACAACATCCCTTACTAATGAATGCTTTACTCAGCTTTAAACGAACATTAGATGCAATTCAATACGATGAATTTTACGTTTAGAGACATATCTCTCGAGCCGTGCAGGACATTATCACGAGGTGGACGAAGTGCAAAATTATTCTTGGTCACCCTCGTTCTTTTAGGATGGGAGTGGCGGGGGGACGCTACATAGTAGGAAGTGTAGTAGTATATATGCAGTATATATATAATGCATTCTAGGACAAATACAGTGCATGATCACCTAGTTAGGTCTTTTAAGGTGTGTGTATATATATTATATGGAAGGTAAGAATTTTAACAGTGAATGGTGGAATGAAGAGGTAGTGGAAAGCGGTTAAAGTAAAAAAGAAGCGTGGTTTGAATGTAAATTAAAAGCAATCACCCTTCTTCACAAGAAAGTAGTGCTTTGGAATTATATTAAGGAGGAAAAAAAAGAATACTAAATAGGTGTATACGTAGGAGAAAACAGAGGTAAAACTGACAGTGTTTGGTTGAAGGTGGATGAATTGAGGCTTACAAGGGAATAAGGAAGCTTTTCTGGAAGGAAGCGTATTTAATATCCGAAAGGTTGAGAATGAGAATAAGGGAATTTGCTTAGAATAATGAATAGGGGATGGTGCTTTTGTTTAATTTTGGTTTTTTTGGTTCTGATAATGGGTGTGATGAATGTGGAAAGAACACTTTTCGAAAATCTGCACAATATTTAACAGTAAGTGATGATGAAGTGATAGTGAATTGTGTGGGTTTGGTGGTGCAAGAAGCAGTAATAGGTATTTTTGGGATGAAGTTATTAGTAAGGAGGAGGGTAATGGGTAGAGTGTAAAAATTGGATAGAATGGTAAATCTGCAGGTATAGATGAATATACTTGTGAAAATGATCAAGAACGGAGGCGAGAATGGTGATATGATTGGATTTGGAAGTTGTGTAAATAAAGGCGTTTTATAGACGGGTATTAGTTTCCTAGGGATATGGAGGAGATTGCGGTTAATTAGTACCTCTTATAGTAAGGGATGTGGTAGGAAAAGGAGGGACATGTGTCAATTATGGGGAATAAGGTTTATTGAGTGTTGTAGTTGTTAAGAAAATAATGCTGGTATTTTGGTCGAAGGTTTGAGTGCGTCGAGTGACATAAGGACTGATTGGATGAGAACAGGTGCGTTTTAGGAGTGGTAAGAGGATGTGTGGATCAAATCTTTACATTGAAACAAATGTATTGAGAAAATGACGGGTAGAAGAATTGAATAAAGGTTCGTATTTAGCGTTTTTATTACGGTTATATTATCCAATGAATGATTTATTACCACGCCTTGCTCGTTACCAGTGGAAAAATAACTAAGAAAGCAAAGAATGAATGCGCTAAGAACAACTAGATGATAATGTTACCAAATTCATATAGGGAAGAGCTGTTTATTTGCATGTAAAGATGGCTTAATTAGTTGGTAGCATATACACGATATTTGCTGCTGATAATGGTTGGTCTAGTGCCATATAGACTTACTGATGCTAAGATGATATAATCATATATGAAGCCACGTGTGTAAGAATGATAACGCGCGCGCTTAACATCGGTTGTCAATTGACTGAGTTGGTTTATTACGGGATTTAATAGAAGTCCAAGACAGGGTCTGTGTTATGTACTCTTTGGCTTAATTCAATTTTTGTAATTGTGAATGGGTTATGAAAAGATTCGTAGGTGGGGATTAGATGCAGCGCTCCACTCAGCTGTAGACAGAGAGATAGAAAGAGATATAAGCGGTTGTTTAAGTGAGAGGTGATTTTTGAAGGATTCATGCGTAGGAGATTGGTAGTTATTTGTTTTAGGAAGATATACAGGGGGCTCTGAAAGTAATATATAAGAGTGGAATTGTGATGTCTATAAGAGAGCTCTACTAGAGATGTATATATAGATACTTCACAGGTTGCTGGATTTTACAAGTGTAGCTGAGTTTCTTAATTTATAGTTTTAGGGTATATTGCCTGACTAGATAAATTAGGGAAACGACGGTGACCAGAGTGTAAGTATGTGAAGTTTTAGAATGGCATGGAAGGTGCTGGTGCAGCATATTAAATAGATATTGGGTGATAGATTATGTAAAACGGCGACACTCACGCTCTTCGACGCTCTGCTCACTCGATACGCGCAGCTCTTTTATGTTGTCATCAGAGGTATGTTAAGTATATATAGATGTAGATTATGAATATACTGGTGACACTCTCGCAGTAGGAACCGAGTCGCCATTTAGAGTAACCTTTGATTATAGTCATAGGAGTACAGAGAATCGAGGAGAGATTTAATAGTCGAAATCGTGTTGTGTTGAATGATCACTATAGCAATCGGTGATAGTACTGCTTGCTGCACTCACGCGATCGCTCGCAGTTCAAGCGCTCGAATTAGTGAGTGTTGTATGTGTGTGAGTGTGGTGTGAGGAGAGGGGGGTAAAAGGAGTAGAGAGGAATAATGAAGTTAAGGGAGTCGAGATAAGATAGAGTTGTGTGTTCGACCACGATGGATTTAACTTGTGAACTTAATGTGTCATGTGGACATATGTGAGATAGTCGGTTTGGTTAGTAAGCGGATTGTGAGTGTGGGCGAGTGTTTGTTGGGAATCCGCGAGCCGGCTGGGGACGTGAGAAAAAGTGGATGGAGTCATTGTAAGGCGTATAGTGTGTTGATTTGGAATGGGATAAGAAATGTGAGTTTGTTTGGTAGAGGCGAGAAGATAGGTGTGGTGTGGAGTGGTGTGGTGTGGTGTGTGTGTCTTGAGAGAGGTTCCCGTATAAAGTGTATATGGTTTAAAACAGAAATAACTAATCAGGAGGTTTCAAGGCAAATGTGCGGCAAGCCGTGGTGGAAAATAAATTTGTTGTCGAAAACGGACTTTTAAAGTAAATTACGTGAAGTAGGAGGTTATTGAGTGAGGCCCACAAATTAGGCCAGGGGAGTAGAACCCTTATCTTATGACTGAATCTATTTACCAATATGATTATGAATCGAGATGAGGGTTCCCTCGCTGTCCGCTATTTGAAAGACTTTAGCGCGCTAGGTTTATTTTACTGACTGGATTGTGAAGTTCTCCCAAACTATTTATTAAACTGGTATTGTTCGTGGAGAGAGCGGTAAGAGTCGAAAAAGCTGTTGGCTATTCCTCTTATTCTCGATTACCTTGTAGAATGATGTTCAGTCATTTTACTTCTATCTCGTCTTTTTCTTGGTACGCATGTCCCGTACGCTGCATCGCTTAACAACCATTTCTGTCGGGAAATATATAAGGAAATATGTAAATTAATAATAATATCTATTTTAAAATTATACAATATTATTATACTATGATAATATGAAGTTGATATATTCATAAATATAATAGCAATAAATAATTTTATTAGTTATTATTCTTATATAATTAATATATATATATTAATATTATAATTAATATATATATATTAATAATATATATATATATATATTTTAAGTCATATAATAAAACAATAGAAACTATTATATATATATTAAATATATATATTATCTAATATTATTATTAATATATATACTAATATATATATAATATAATATTTATTAATTATTTATATATATAAATTAATATAATTATACTTATATATATTATATATATATATATTATAATATATATTAATATATATAATATATATTATTATTATAATAGTGATATATTAGGGTAGAGGTATAAATACATCCTCGGCTTCCTAGTCGGATAAGTACTAATATATCCGCACGAGTTTATTTATATAATTATAAAGATCCGCAATCCTCATCAATTATCACTAGCTTCAGCTGATATATCTTATGCTCTACCTTGTACGGGAATGGTTTATTATATATATGATACCGTATATACGTATATAGTAATTATATTATGTATTATTTTATATTATATATTTTGATTTATTTAGCATAATATCTTTATTAAAAATAGTATATATATTATATTATTAATATAATAAATAACTATTAAGATGAATATCTGAAAATAAAGATAATAATAATGATAATAAATTGTTAATATAATGAGTTTTGTAATAGTGAGCAATTCTCAATATATAATATATTAACACGTAGCTATATTGATTATATCTCTTTCAACGTGATATTACTCAATGTTTATCTATATATCAAAAGACTATTTCCTCACTAATAACTTATACGGGTAGGAAAATATAGTGAATATCATACTATATATTTTTTACTATATATTAATTTAGTTAATATAATTAGTTATGAAAAGAAGTATTTATAGCTGGATCCACATGAAGCTGTTGTGAAAAAAAACGAATTATCTGTATATTATCTATATAAAGTAGAATATAGTTCAAATCTTTCATTAAATATTTTTATGAAATGTATATAATACATCATATCATACATACTGTGCTAAATTTATATAAGTCATATTATAGTGCAAACCTAATATTTTAGTATAGAAACCTACAAAACAAGAAAATTTGCGCTTAGAATCAGATGTGTGCACACTATTTCTTATATAGGGGGGAATGTTATAGGCCTCCTACAACATTTCTTGAGTGTAGTAAAATTTTCTACACACTTTTCTGAAGAGGTCATAACTTTGGATATACATTTTTTGATTCTCTCAGACAAAATGCATTTTGGTGTGTGAAAAAGGTCATGGAATAAAACCGCATGTTTACTATATTTCAAACAAAACTCACTCTATTCTACTCCGAAATAAATAGATTGGATTTATTAAAAAAAAAAAAAAAAACACTCGCATTAAATAATTGAGTGTGTATTGTTATATCTTGCCAGGCCCCCTAACGAACACACATTGAGGCCCAATCGATTTCATAATGATTTTTGATTAATTGTATCGAGAATATCTTATTTATTATTGTATCTCATCTAAATATGAAACAGGCCGTCTAGCAAGGCTTTGTCAGAAAATGAATATGCAGTTATTTATTATGGCATGGTTTTTATTTTTAACACACGCTATTGGAGTTGTTAATATTAGTATCTTAAGTTTAGACTTTTTCTATAATGCGAGTATAACATCAAATATGTTTGAATTTAGCCTCTTCGGTAAGCTTCATAATTTCTTAGGTTGTAGACACGAGATTTGATATAAAGCCTTCCTTTCATATTATTCTCTCGTGTGACGACAACGAGTCGATATTTATATTCGTTCAATAGACCACACCTGGTAATAATGCTATGAGGACATCAATAGATACATATGTATACAATAATGTCTCTATAAAGAACTTTTTGAGTACACCTAATCTTTCTATTGGAGGACTCTTCATAATAGAGTGTTGATAAGAAAAATTAAACTTGTAAATCACAAATACCCCGTTGTGGAAATAGTATCTTTATCAATAACTCCTGCCGAAAGAATTTTTCCAGAGTGCCTTATATTCTACAGTTTCACAATGGTATAGTACAGTAATGTTGTATCGAAACTCAGCGTAATTATACTTCAATTCTACTTTGACCTGTTACTTGATATCAGATTTCCAAGACACTTTGTAGTTGTCAATCTCAATACTTAAACTTAGAAATAACTAGCTTCGAATTCAGCACATCTAAATAACAAAACGATTTAGAATTCAAATGATGATCCAATCAAGAGGTGGAAAGTTAATCAAAAGTTCGTGTGTTTTACCAAATATCATACAGGTATATATATATACGCTTGAGTTTATTATATTTTTGCAGATGAAGAAAATCAAATCTGTGAAAACCTGTGGTACCTTCAATTTGAAGAGACTTTTGAAATCTTTGCTATGCCACGAGATATAGTTAGTTTATCTACATTTCAATTTTATATAGTTAGTCTCTCGAGATAAGTCTATAAAAGGTCTATATTAAATAATTCTTTGATTAGTATTATAACAATAAATGTTGTAAACAGAAAACGCAACTATTATGAGTTATAACAAAATGTTGATTAGTCCTGCCAGTCACACAGTGTATTTTCTTTGCGAGTCTTTTTGCAACT
>JABUQX010044153.1:22500-35000 GCA_015478945.1 Trachelipus rathkii | reverse complement strand
ATATATATATATAATTAATTATGATTATAATATATATATATATATATATATATATTTTACATTGTAAAGACTAGAATATAGGGAAGAAAGAAGAATTAAATTTATTGTTAGGTTTTATGGATTAACAACAGGCGTATGATAGGATTTAATAGGGAAGCTTATGGCAGGTATTAGTGATATAATGGTGTTGGTGGGTAAGCTTCTGAATGGAATCAAAAAGTATGATTAATGACGATAGTGAAGCGTGGTGTAAAGAATTAAATGGTGTCAATGCGTGATTGGTTTAGGAATTAAAGCGGAGTGGAGAACAGGGTTGTTTTATCGTCTCCTTGGTTATTCATGTGATAATGGATGGGTTTAGAAAGAATTCGAGGTTGGGATGGCAGGAAATGGTGTGTAGAATGATGGAGAATGGAGGGAGTGGAGGTGCCCTACCTATTTTGTTATATGCGGATGATTGGTTCTGTGTGGCGATCTGAAAGAGATTTGAGACGGATTGGGTGGAGAGATTTGGCAGGGAATGTAAAAGGAGGGGTCTGAAAAGTAAACGTAGATAAGAGTAAGGTTATGGTTGTTGAGTGAGGAACAGTCCTCAGTGTGAAGTTATGTTAAGATGGTGAGCAGCTGGAGCGAAGTGGTCTGAGTTTAATATTTAGGGTATGTGTTGGATGAGAAAGGGAACGATGAAGCAAAATCTACTATGATGTTCCTCCGGGCGTGCAAGCTGGCATGCAATTAAGTGTTGGTGGATGTAAAGGACTAATGCAGGAGAACGTGGTGGTTCGGCCGTGAGGGTATGTTGTTACCTGTGTTATTGTATGGTAAGTGAGACTATGGTCTGGAATGAAGTAGTAGATCTAAGTTCAATGTGATTAGAGTGACAATCTTAGGGGCTGCTAAGGTGTGAAAAGATTAATAAAAGTGAAGGAATGTAACGTTATTAGAGAGTCGTGTGGGTGAAGAAAGTAATCGAGGGAATAAATGAAAAGTATGTTGAGAATGGTTTGGTCATAGTGATAAAGATGAATAAAAGTCGGTTGTTAGCGGATGTATAAGTGGAAGAGTGTGTTGGGAAACCGACGGCTGGGAGACGAAGAGAAAGTGGAATTGAGTCGGTGGACGAATGTCTGAAGGAAGAGAAATGTGAGTTTGGCAGAGGCGAGAAATAAGGGTGGCGTGATAGGAGAGAATGGCGGGGTTGTATGGGGCATGGTTGTGGTCCACCTGGGCCAGGGAATGAACCCTTACATTGACGATTTACCATAGTGAGTGTCCGGTCGCGGTCCATGATGCTCTAGGGTGGATTTTCTGTCTGTGGACCGAGCCTCTCACTAATATAATGGTACAGAGGGGGTGCGGTAGGCTGGCTTTCTTCTTTTCGACGTTTGTCATGTTCTCTCTACTGCTTTTCTTTTCGATGCTTGTAACAGCACCTTAACCACCCAATCTGGGGGCCAAAGAAGGAAGGTAAGAAAGAAAAGAATATATATATATATTATATTATATAGTATATATATATATTATAATATATATTATATATATATATATATTATATATATATATATATAATATATATATTATATATATATATATATATAATAGTTATATTTATATATAATATATATATATAATATATAATAATATAATATATATATATTATATATATTATAATATATATTATATATATATATATAGTATAATATATAGTATTATTATATATAAATATATATATATAATATATATATATATATTATATATATATTTATATATATATTGGATCCCATCCAAGATGAGGCGATCCGTGTCTCCACTGGAGCTTCCGATCGTCTCCCCGGCTAGGTCTTGAGGTTGAGTCCATTGTGATGCCACTCTTTCTTCGAGGGGAGTGCATCTTGTGCACAAGTTGTCTTTGCTTTCAAGCCCCAATACCGTCTACTCTGACACCGATTCTGCTGGAGATGCCCCATAGTCCTAATTGCTGGCCATTTGCAGGCACAGTTCGTGACGTCCTTAATTTCCTTAACATCCCTTTGCAAGGGGTGCTGCCTTTCTCTTGTGACGAGTGGTGTACACCTTGGCTATTACCCGCTCCCACCATTTGCTTGGCCTTGGCCTCTCTTTCCAAATCTGGCCACCCTGCTGCCTTGTTGGAGGCATCATTCCTGTCTCATTCCGTAGTTCGTGGTGAGTTTGCTCCTGTGTTTGCTCACGGCTCTAAGACGGGGGACAGTGTGGGCGCGTCTGCTGTCTTTCCTGACCGCAAACTCTCCCATGCCCACCCACCCATCATGCTTCAGTTTTGGCGGCAGAATTAATGGCTATAATGATCGCCCTTTTACTCGTAATTTCTATCCTTAACCAAGACCTCCTCTTATGTCATTTATTCAGATTCCCTCAGCGCGCTCCAAACGCTAAAAAACCCTTATTCTAAAAACACAATGGTATCCGCCTGTTCAACAATTTCTTTGGCTGTTCCACTCCCGTAAGAAACATCATTCTATGTTGAACCCCCTCTCATGTAAGGGTAACTGGCAATTAAATCGCTGATAGAGAGGACAAAATGGCCGCCTCTTCTTTTTGGAGCTGTTCCAGGTATCTCCCGGATGCCATTCGACAAGACCGCCTCCCATCAATTGTTTACTATCCTGCTCTCCAACGAGGCTTTCGATCTTATTGGCAAGAGTGATGGACGAATGATCAGCGGGGAGCGAAACTTAGAAATATAAAGCAGGCAGCATTGGTGATGGTCCTCCTCCGAACCAACGATAAGCGCTTAGCACGAGGTGATATCTTTGCACGCCCTCCGTATTGGCCACTACCAATATCACACCACAGTCCACTAATCTATGTCTACGGGACTCTCCTCCCATCTGCAAAATTTTGGTATCGTCGCCATACCCCCGCAACCTGTTCGTCAATTCTTTATTGATTGTTCCCAACTGGACCTTATTCGCCGTCGTCATTTCCTACTTATGGTTCCATATCACTTCTAAAAGATTATCCCATATCTTTATCTAATCTCCCACTTTACAGTAACCTCTATTTTCCTTGTAATCTCCAAGAAGTGATATTTCTTGAGAACATATGATTGTTATGTAATATTAAAGACTATTTATAATGTAAAGATATAATTTGTATTGTAGTTTTTTTATTTATTGATGCAGATTCATTTCGCCATTCAAATTTTTCTTGACATTTAAAATATGTATATACCAGGACCCACACCAATGGAGTTGATTATTCAACCCAGTGTGGCCGCTTTTTTTGTGAGCCGTAGTGGGTCCTGTACATTGACTCATATATATATATATATATATATATATATATATATATATATATATATATATGTATTATAATATATATATATAATATAATATATAATTTTTTATATATATGTTTTTTATATATATATATATAATAATATATATATATATTTTTTTTTTTTTTTTTTCTTGTACAGTGATTTTCTTTGTTAAAGTTATAGAATTACAGAACAATTATTTTGTATATTGAGCTTAGAAGTAATTTATTAATTCATTAATATTTTTATTTATAATTTATGGTGCACAAATTCTTAGGGCATCTGAGGAGAGCCATTTGCTTTGTTTTGGAGAAGGCCCTGCAGCAGGAGAATCGCCTTAAAGACTTTCTTTCGCGTTTGGAAAGACAGCCAAGAAAAAGCTGGATGCTAGGCAGGAGCACGAAGATGAAAGATGCATCAAGGAGATTTTCTGTTATGGAGTCCGTTCTCAGAGAAGAAGACACCTGGTACCATAGGGGACCAAATTCTTTGAAAGAAGCTCGAATGTATATTGTAAATTATTCCGTACCAAGAGCGAGAGCCCGTGAAAAAGAGGAAAATCTAGAAAAAGAATATATGCAGATGCAAACGCGAAAGCTAAAAAACAAGAACTACAAAACAAAACTAAGATCTTTTAGCTTGATAGTAGTCAGAATGCAGATTCCTAAGCCTGTATCTTAATTGTAGCTTTAGCCTAATGGTGAATGTTGGCTACAAGCAGTTGGAGTGCTAGAAGCAAAATTGTGGGAGATTCGGATTGCCTCAGAAAAACTATGCCTCAGGGGTCCACAGTAAACATATATTGATTGGCATTGAGATGGCCATCCTGGGTCAATGATTTCAATTGACTCTTCCTCGTTAAATTTGGCGTCAAGTAGTAAGAGTGGTATGGTTTATTTATGGAAACTTAACTAGTTTCTGATCCATTAAAAAGTACTACAAATTTGAAGGTCGCGTTTCACACAGGGTGAAGTTCATCCGTCCGGGTAATTTTTAGGTGCTTGTGTTTCACCAGATAACAGTTGGCCGTTTTGTGGGATTGCATATGGAAGAAGAGGTTATTCCAAGAAGGCCAATTCAAAACCAGTTTATTGCATCGCCCTTTCAAGAAAGATGGATCTCTTTCAGCTACTGGAGGCGTTGTGCATTTTGGTCGGTGTGTGGATTTACGAACGGGTAGGGCATAATGTTTCATTGAGTGGTCATAATGATCCTATTTTATCAATAGATTGGTCTTACGATGGCTATCATTTAGTTACTGGAAGTGAAGATAATACTGCTCGTATATGGGATGTTCGCGCTCGCAAATGTATATATACCATTCCAGCAAAACATTCGTTTCACTTTTTCAGGAGTAAAATATGATCCCAGTGCTGGTCAGTACCTTGTTACCTGTTCTTACGATGGTAGTGTTAAACTGTGGTGTCATGGCTCTTTTCAGCTTTTAAAGTCGCTAGAAGGACATGGAGAAAAAGTAATGAATTGTGATATAAATCCAAGGGGGAACTGCGTTGCTACGTGTTCCTTTGATAGAACATTTAAATTGTGGGGACCTGATTAAGTTTGTTTCTGTAGTAGGTCCTAATATTTTATTAATATTTGACATGAAATTCATGCAAATTTTACTGGTTGTTTTATATTCATAAAGCAACATCCAATCAAAGGTTCGGAGAAAGCAATGAAGTACATTTTGAAAGGCGGTATATTTCTTTTGTCGTTCAACTTGAAGTTTTATAATTATTATTATTATTATTATTTTTATTATTATTATTATTTAAATCTTTATATACATTTGTATAAATTATTTTTACCTCGCTATGATTTTATTTAACCTTATGTTTCCTTCAATTGCAGGTTTGCAGAGTTTCAAAAAGTCTGATTTCTTAAGGCATTAAATTGAAATTTCGTTAATTAATTTATTAAGAGTTGGGGTCCATTGATAAATCAAAATAGTCTTAAGGATTCTAAAATTTGAAATTTCTATTTCTTCAATCTAATCTTTACTGATAGTATTATTTCAAATGGTCTGAAAACTTTCTATAACTAGTTAGTAATTACTTAAGTAGTTTTATATACTGTAACTAAGGTTCTTTTTCAATGTTGTACCACCTTTATATTATTCCTGCAGTCTAATAAAGTTATTTCGTATTTTCATCAGAATTTATACGGTGCTTACGGAGGAGCAATAATCATAGCACATTTTTTCAAATATCGAGTGCCTAAAAGAGTGCCAAAAATTGTTTTAGCTTTATCGAAGTATTTAAATAGTTTTTATCGAACTTTTGGGAACCATAATTATTTATTTTTCAAAATAAAAATTAATTTTTTTCAGATTATTTTCAACTGAAAATTAATGCATATAACCTTATAAAATGCCAGAATCCTGGGAAAAACTAAATAATTGTTCTTACGTTAAATATAGTTGTTGTTTTAGTCAGTTCGATTTTTTTTTTTTTTTTTTTTTTTTTAAATATTTGTATAAATAAGAAAACTTTAAAATGTGTATAACTATCTTTGACACAAATTATTTTATAACTTTAAACACAAAAAGCCAAATTAAAAATTTCCATATTCAATTTACTTTTTTTATTTTTACGGTTGTCACCACCACTCACGGGCAGAGCCCTATTCGAGGATGGGGTGTAATACTCTCAAAAGTTTACCCTCTAGCGCAAATTACGCAGATGAGCACAGACGCAGGCTTTAAAGTGAGGGAGATTAAATACAGCAGAAAACGTAGAAGATGGAAGAGAATTCCACAGAACAGAGGTGGCAGGAAAGAAGGATGCCCCGCAACGAACTAGCCTGGGGTTACCAATGTCAAACACAAACTTGTCGGCGCAAGTTACAGCACCCTTTGTGCTAACGAGGGCGGTCGTAAAGGTGGTGGTACGCGAGTGATAAGTTCCTTCGATCACTTGTCGCTGCGGTACCTATAGAATAGAGATAAAGGGCCAACATCGCGCCGTAAAGATAGAGGGTCAAGTGAACTGGAAAGTACAGAACAGTTTATAAGCCTTTTGGCCTCTGATTCGACCCTGTCCAAAAGCCGGGTGAAACTCCAGATCTGAGAGCAGTACTCCATACAAGGGCGGATAAGACCCTTGTATAGCTGGAGTAACTGAGAAGAGGAAAAAAAGTCTCGCAGTCTAAACAGAACTCCCAGTTTCTTTGAGGCCACCCTAGCAACCGTTGTAATGTGAGGTTTCCAAGACATTTTTTTGTTTATGTTAAGGCCAAGGATTGTTTATATTGTCAACAGGAGAGACGAGAGAACCGTCGAAAGAGATAGGAAAGTTAGGTGTTTTAGAGAGGGAGATTTGTAGAAGTTGAGTTTTTAAAGTATTGAATTTCACAAGGTTGAGACGACCCCACCCGGAAATTCTATACAAATCAGCGAGAATAGAATCGGAAAGATTAAGACTAAAGGCAATTCTAGAAGTAAAGTAGGGAACAGAATTGAAATAAGTTGAAGAATGAAGGGTCGAGTTGGATGAGCAGATGAGAAGATCATTACTGAAAAGTAGGAGATAAGACAGAACCCTGAGGAACACCACTATTGACAGAAAAAGAAGTCGCCCCATCAAAAACAGCCAATATTGAGGGATTTGAAAAAAAAACTAGACATAAGTAAGCAAAGAGAAGGAGGAGAGCTTGAAGAGCAGTGACGTGTGCCAAACTCGGTCAAATGCTTTGGATATGTGAAGCACCACCACACAAGTCTTCCCTTAGTTCCTAAGAGCGGAAACCCATAAATCGGTTAGATAGGAAAGTATATCTCCAGTAGAACTCGAGCGCCGAAAGCCGTACTGGCGATCGCAAAGAAGGGAATGAGTTTCCAGATGATCTAAGAAGTGAGAGCTGAGAAGGGTTTCAAAGATATTAGATAGAATACAAGTGAGAGCTATAGAGCGATAGTTAGAAGGAACAGAGCGGCTTCCTTTTTTCGGAATAGGTTAGACATGTGCGTGCTTTCAACACTGATGGAAAGTGCTGGTATTGAGACATAGAGAATATAGTTGAATGAGGGGTGGGGACAGCACGGAAGCACACTCCCTCAAAACCCGCGGAGGAATGCCATTCGGGCCACCCGCCTTCCTAACGTTCGTAGATTTCTGGGGCCCATGCACCCAATCAAATGTAATCACAGGCAAAGGCATAGGACACCTGAGAGCAGAAGGTGGAGGAAGAGGAATGCCAGAATCGTTAAGGTGGTTTTGCTGAATTATAATGTTTTGAGTTTTGCATTCGAAAATCATTCGTGTATAAGCACAGACAACATCACGAAACCGAATTAGTCTATTAAAGAAAATTGAGATGATATTCAGCAAATGATACAATGGTCTAGTACTTACCCCTCAAATTATTTGGAAGTCTTGGAAATTCTCTCTCTCTCTACTGTATGAATGTCACTGCACACTGAGTTTGTTTCCTTATTTGAAAAAAAAATTACTCTAATTTCGGTCTTGTTAAGTGGTCTTTTATTGCAAACTTCTTTTTCACGTATATTGTTCACCAACGCACGGGATGATAATAATAACTCTAGAATGTATGATATGAAATTGAAACATATATGAAAATTGAAATTGAAATATAATATGAAATTGAAGTTTTAAGTTTAAATAAAAATACCGTTTATGTTAACGTTCTCATAATTTTCTTTGTTTCGTGTTCTTAATGAAAAATTTGCTCAGTGAACAACTAAATTTACTTTTAAATTGCTCTGCGAAACCTATAATGTATAAAATGATAAACCATTGTGTGGAAATAAATTATTTTTCAAAAAAGGTATTTTTTTTTTAAATTTTGTGTTCTTAGTTTAAAAAAAAAGTCATTTAACGGCTAAAATTTTCTAATTGCTCTGTATATTATTCTAAAATCATTTTTCATTTCTCTGTGTAACCACTTTATTTGTATGTATAAAAGAACATTTCTTTTTCATAAAAGCATATAACCTTATAAAATTCCTTTCCACTGGCCTGTGTACGACCAGTAATGTTTTGTTGATAATTAATTAATTACTTTCAAAAATATACCTATACATATTGAATTTATTTGAAATTATATTTTATTTTGTACTTAACAAATTGGAGTTTTAAGAATTCCAAATTATCTATTTATTTATTTTAATTATTTATTTTTATTTATTTATTTATTTATTTATTTATTTTTATATATATAAAGTTCCCACCTCTAAGGCTTTGCCTTATTCAAGGAAGGGATTTTCTAGTGGCAAATACTGCTAAGCAGAATTAAAAGATTGTCGACATTTTCTCTTTTTAATTTATTTTTCTATGAGCAAGTGTAATTTACGGTCAAATATAAGTTCCTTTCCCCGAATGGCTGGGTGCAGTATAAATACGTGCTATAAAGCCAGTTAATAATTAAATACCTGTGGGAACATTTATATTATACGTGAGATTTCCTTACAAGAACAAATTTTTGAATATCATAGCTTCGAATGTTTTTCTATTCATTAAATACTGGTCTTTACTCTTTTCGAAGCTGAGCAAACTCTTTCAAAATTCATCAGTCAGTTTTTTACTGTTCATAAAGTCGAGATTCATCAACCAGTTTCTTACTGTTCGTAAAATCGACATGAAATTTGCTCACTAACACTTAACATTTCTATCGGCAGGCTAATAGGTCTGCCCGTACCATCCAGTGAGCCTAGCTAGCCTTTAAGGGATGGACTTTCATCTACCCATGAAAGTCTGTTATTGGAAAAATATTCAATCCAAGCCAAAAAATATTAGATAATATGGCTGGAAAATTTATTTGTGCTTCAGCAGGGAAGAAAATTGTCTAAATCAAGACTTCTTGGCATAGAGAGTATCTTCATCATACTTCTTAACCTTTCGCAAGGGCTGGTTAAAATAAAGGAATAGCACTCAAGCTTCACTTAACATAAATCCTTCAAATGGGCGCAGACCCAACTTTAAAGCAAGGAAAGTTACATACAGAGTTAAATATAGAAGATGATGAAGAATTTCACAGAAGAGAGTTTGTTGAAAGGAGGTACCACAACGAGCAAGTCTAAAGTTCCTGAATTTCATAAAAAAAAAGTCAATTGTTTTGAATACGCCGCAAAAGTGGTGGAAAGCAAGTGTTCCTTATAATTACCATTGTGACACCTATAGAAAAAGCTCAAACGTCGCTTTGCAAAGGCAATTAAAGAGCCATAAGAGTCTGAATATAAAGGAGAGTTTATAAGCCTTTTATCATTATATTCAACCCTATTAAAAAAATGGATGAAACTAGAGCGCTCGCACCCCTCCCCGTTCAATGGAACAATACTCTATACAAGGACGGACGGATAAGTTTCCTATACAGTCGAAGTAGGGTTGGCTGGGCACCGTAATTTTCCGCACCTCACTTGGACACTGCAATTGTGTGCCGCACCGCACCACACCGCTGGATTAATCGTGCAGAAGAGAACATTTGAACAGAACTATGTTCTTTGAAGCCGCCCGAACAATCATTGTGATATGAGGTTTCCCATACAATTTGTGGTTTAATTATGATGAAACCCAGAATGTTTATATTGTCAACAGGTGAGACGGAAGAGCCGTTGAGAAACACAGGAGAGTAAGGAGGTGTTTGCGAGATGGAGATTTGAAGAAGTTGGGTTCTTAAAGAGTTAAAGTTCATATGTTTGTTTAAGTTACCCATCCTGGAAATTCTATTCAGATCAGCCATAACTGAAATGGAAAGATAAAGTCGATAGGCAGCTCTAAATACAAAAGAGGGATCAGATTTAGAATGGGTAGAAGAATGGAGAATCAGTTAATCGGCATAAGAATGAATAAAGTTATAGAAGACTATCTGAAAAGATCGCTAATTTGAAAGAAGAATAGGGTTGGAGATAAAACAAAACCCTAAGGAATACCACTATTGACAGAGATAGAAGTTGCTCTGCTGACAAAGACCGATGTGGGACGATTTTAAAGAAATATAATCATTAGTGAACAAAGTAAGTTAGGAAATTCAAAAGAAGGAAACTTAGAGTATTATGTTAAATAAAATTAATATTATTCTAAAAAGTTTGGTGAGCAAAACTCTTCAGGAATATTTTAATACAATGCTCTTGTATAGTACATTGACCAGAAGATAGTTGGTGGAGCAGAAGTACTCCGAGGAGTGCTATAAAATGAGAATATTGTATTTCATCCAGTAGTTGTCACAATATTTAGAGGGTTCCTAATGAAACAGGCAAAGCTCCCAAAGTTCTTAAATATAGAATTTGTCTTGAGGGTTTAACATTAAAATTTCTCTTCCTCTAATGACTTTTCCATTCGTTCCGAACTTTAGGAGTACCTCACTTTTCCATCTTGACGCTTTTAAACTTTCACTAATTTTGGAATATATGCTACTTTTCTTATTTGTCTCGCCTTGTTTATAAGATTTGCTGCAAGAGTATTGTAAAGTGCGAACTCTTCATCTCATGCGTGTAACCAATAATAACGTTATCGGAACATAATCTTTTTCATACTTTTATTATATTTGATCTGAAAATCAACTAATACTTTTTCATTTTGACATTCAGTAAAATCTGTATCACATTGACCAGTTCCAATAGTTAATGTCAATTATCCTTATTTAATTTTCCAACCGTTCTAATCATATTTGATGCGTAACTTGCCTTTTATTAATTTCGAATTCTTTGAAGACATCAACAACAAGATGTTGGATATATTCATTGAAATGTTGCGATTTGGTATCTCTTACTGCCAATGTTTATTAACAATGTTTTTATCTTCGTCCACATCTCTAATAGTAATAGTAAAATAATTTATCGTACCTTTGTTTGTGCAAGTACTCATTATTATATGCACAAAGCGTCCCTTTAACCTATAAGCATATTTAAAGCTTACTTTTGGTTAAATATCCGCTTTTTCTAGAACCATTCTACGAATGAGGTTTCCTGTCTAAAGAGACTCCTAGTTTTAAAGCCGTTTCTCCACACTGTCTTTTAAATCTTCCACTTGAAAAAAGGGCACTATCTGTAACAGCCATTATAAACAATTATTTACTGAATTTTTCACTTGCCGTAAAAAAGAACAAGTTTTTGACTGTTCAAAATAGTTTCAACATAAGTCTTAGTTTTGAAGTATAAAGCGAATCCTGAGCCGCTTAAATAATTAGTACTTTTATCAGGCCTGGGTTCAAGGACATTTTGTCAGGTACAAGAACAAGTACTCTAGAATTGTTCAAGTACAAGTACTCTAGAATTTGTTCAAGTACAAGTACTTTATTAGAACTTTTTATATAGTATATATATATATAATATCTTTAGTATATATATATATTATAATATATATATATATATATATATATATATATATATATATTATATTAATATATATTAATATATATATATATATATATATATAATTATATATATATATATATATATTATATTAGTATATATATACATTTATATAAATATATATATTATATATATATATATATATATATATATATATATATTATATATATATATAATATATATATATATATATATATATATATATATATATATATATATATATATTATATATATATTATATATTATAGATATATATATATATATATATATAATATTATCATCACCCACCTTCTCTCCCCAAGACTGGGGGTAAGGTGCGTAACATGCACCGGAAATTCAGATAAGTAGTAGAAGAATATGAAGCAAATCGAAAAGAAATCCCAGCCTTACCGCCCTCATTATATATTTTAGTGAGAGCTCGTCGTAGTCAGAAAATCCACCCTAGAGCTTCACGGGACCGATGACGGGAACACTCACTATGGCATCTCGTCAATGTGGGGGTTCATCCCTTGGCCCAAAATGCGGGGCCACATTTTTACCCCTCACAAAACCCCGGAATTCACTCCTGTTATGCCACCTTTCTTCTCGCCTCTGCCAAACTCACATTTCTCTCCTCCAAGCATTCCTTTACTTACTCAATCCACTTTTTCTTCTGTCTTCCAGCCGATCGATTCCCAGCACACTCACCACTATACATCCGTTTAACTAACCAACTATCATCTATCCTTTCCAGATGACCAAACCAAGTCAACGTACTTTCATATATTCTCTCATTTAGCCCCTTCTTCACACCACACAACTCTCTAATACGTACATCCCTCATTTTATCAATTCTTCTAACACCTAACACTCCCCTAAGATTGTCCATCT
>JABUQX010044153.1:0-10000 GCA_015478945.1 Trachelipus rathkii | reverse complement strand
CACTCCGCCATCTGGGTATAGGTCCTCTTAACTTTATCAACATCTTCTTATCTGTTGTTTCTAGTTTCCTGCAGTACTCTGCAAGTTCCTCTTCTAAACATCTTTCCCTTTTACAGTACCCTTCCAATAGTCTACTTTTCATGATGATTTGTTAAGTTCTTGTAAGATGTTAATAAAGTTGTAAATGATTTTTTTAGGTCAGCAGATTTTTTTGTATTAATTTCTATCTCACTTTCAGCATTTTATATCTCGTCTTGACGTTTTTACTTAGCTTCCCTCAATCATTCAGCCTTTTCTTGCTCGCATTTGATATTTTTATAGCTTCTCTAAATTTCACAAACTACTTGTTGTTTCAATCTAACTATCCATTGTATTTTAATATTATATATATTATATATATATTATTATATATATATATATTATATTTATATATTATATATTTTTTATATATATTATTATATATATAATAATATATAATATATATATATATATATATTATTATTATATAATATAATATATATATATATATTATTATTTTATATATATAATATTATATATATATATATATATATATATATTATTATATCATATATATTATTATATATATTTATATTCAATATATATTTATATATATATATAATATATATAATATATATATATATATAATATATATTATACTATATATTACTATATATAATATATATCATATTAATATCTTATATATATATTATAATATATATATATACGTGGCGGTATCCAGGGATTTTTTTTTCGGAGGGGGCCAGAAAAAAATCGTTAATTATATAAATATATATATATAAATATATATATATATATATATATATATATATATATATATATATTATATATTATTTCATATATCATATTTATATATATATATCTATATTAATTTAAACCTTGGATTTTATGTAATAAATGTTCAGTACTTAAATGCTATGAGTGTCTAGGGGGGGGAAATTTTTTATTTTTCCGGAGGGAGGGGGAGCCATGGCCCCCTACTACGGCCACTGAGTTACGCACTGTAATATATATTATTATATATATATATATATATATCATATATATATAATATATTATATAATATATATATATTATATTTATATATATATTATATTCCAATGGGAATGTTTGCATGTTCACGTCTCACTGGTCATGCCTTTTATAAGGAGGAAGAGCAAAAAGAAAAAAACAAATAAATAAATAAATAAATAAAAAATTACATAAAGAAAAATAAAAATTTAAAATAAATTTTAAGTAATCACCCTGAACTTGCTAAGGGCATTCCCTCGGCGATGGGCGCAGACGCAGGACTTAAATAGAAGGAAGATTAAATATTGGGGGAAAATAAAAGAAGGCAAGGGGAGTTCCACAAACAGATGTGGCTGGAAAGAGGAGGTACCACAACGAGTGAATCCTTGAGTCTCCGATATTCACCAACTCTCATTATGAGAGACAACGGTACCTCTTTGTGTTACGAGGGCGCGCAGTGGTGGAGGAATTGCGAGAGGTCAATTCACAGCTAGCCCTGCCGTTTGTTAATACTATAAGAAAAGACAGAAAGGCACACTACGTACGACGAGAAGAAAGAGGGATCAAGGGAGTCAGAGAGTTGGGGACAGTTTATAAGCCTCTTAAGCCTTAGCTTCAATCTATACAAAAAGGAGGATGGCAACCGGACCACACCCCCAAAATGTGGGAATAGTATTCCATAGGGCGAAATAGACCTTTATATAAATTGGAGTTTGAGCAGGAGAAAAAAATTTCACGATCTGTACAGAATTCCCAGATTTTTTGAGACCATTTTAGCAACCGATGTGATGAAGTCTCCAGACAATTCACTATTTATGTTTAGTCCTGGAATGTTTATGTTGTTTACGGTGAGACATTAGAGCTGTTGAAGGGGATTGGGAAGTTGGGAGGACTATTATATATATATTATATATAATTATTATATATATATATTATATATATATAATATATATATATATATATATATATAATATATAATATTAATATATATATATATATATATACTATATTAACATATAATAATAGAAACTAAACACAAATCAATCATATGAAAGAAATTCATTCAGTTAAAAAGAATATGATACAAAATTGTACCAAAATAATTATAAAAAATCATTATTAATTTTTTAACACAAAAGAGACTACTACCTTGGGAAATAAAAATAATTAAATAATTAATAACTAAAAATAAAACAAAAAGCTAAGTCATAAAATAAATAAAATTAATAAAATTTACCTTTAATTGCATATCTTCATATATAGAATTAAAAAATACAGGTTATGAATTTATAACATTTTCTATAAAGATGAGGGTTGGGGGATGAGGCTGGTGAGGTACAAAAGAGTTTGGACCACGCCTAACATCTTGGCTCAAGAGATACTGGAAATTGAAGCATAATTTATTTCATATTTTCTTTGTTCTTCTATTTGCTAATACATATTTTTCCTCTTTTTTAAACAGTTATAACGAACTTTAATGGGCAAAGCCCCAATATAAGAGAGGGAGATTAAATTATGTAGGAAGCCCAGATGACGGGAGGAAACCCCATAAAACATAGGCATTTGAAAAGAAGGAAAATCACAGTGACCAATTCTGGAATTACTAATGTCAACACAAAATTCTGTGCAGACACTGCACTTTTTGTGTAACGAGGAAACGATGAGTCGTAAAGGTGGCGGCATGCTAGAGTCAGTTCTCTCGAGCACATGCCGCTATAATACCAATAGAAAAGAGACAAAGCACCAAAGTCGCGTAGCAAAGATATAAAAGAGTCAAAGGAATTGAAATGTAATAAATAGTTTATATGTTTTTAGGCCTTTAATCGAAGTAATCCAAATAAACGAGTACACGGACATGAGACTACTACTACATACAGTACTGAATTAGATCTTTGTTGGTTTGGAGTAACTAAGAAATGGGGATAAAATCGTAATCTAAATAGAGACCCCGTTTCTTTGAGACAGCCCTAGCAATCGTTGTGATATAAAGTTTTCAAATATTTTTAGCTTACGTTAAGGTCAAGGATGTTTATATTATCAACAGGAGAGACGGGAGAGTCACTGAAAAACATTGAAAAGTTAGAAGGTGTCTTTGAGAGGAAGGTTTATAGAATTTGGTTTTAAAGAGTCTAATTTCAAAAGGTTGAGACGTCCCCATATGATATATATATATATTATATATATATATATATATATATATTATATATTATTATTATATTATATATTATATATATATAATATATATTATTATATATACTTATATATATAATATATATATTATATATATATATACTTAAATATATATATATATTATATATATATATATAATTTATATATATATATATATTATTATATATATTTTATACATATATATATAATATATACTATATCTTATATACTATATATATATACTTATATATAATATTATATAATGATATAATACTATTATATTATATATATATATATCAGGCTTGGGTCCAAGTACATTTATTGTACTTGTACTTGGACTTAAGTACATTTTTTTTGGAGTTACTTTTACTTGTACTTGTATTGCAGTTTCATTAAACCCATAGTTTACTTGATACTATGTATTTGTACTTGCAACCTATCTGTACTGAAATTTTGCAAAGATACTTGCAAGTACTTTGGCATTTTTAACTCTTTTTATTTTTATTTTATCATTTTCTTTTTCATTAATTATTATTATTTTCTACTGAATTCTAAATAATTTCCAATTACGAAATATAAAGTCTTCTCCATTATATATATATATATAATAATATATAAATGTATATATATATTATATCTAATTATATCTATATATTATATTATATTATAATATACATATATATATAAGAGAGGAGAGAGAGGAGAGAAAGAGAGAAGTTTAAAACCAAAACCAATTGCCACATTTCTATATTTATTAGCCGGGACTACTTTCGGGTATGAATCCTTCTTCCCATTTTCAGGACTTAAAAATAATAATGATAAAAATTTTTTAATAAACAATTTATATAAATTAATTTAAAAGTTAAAATAATATAAAGCTGAAATAAATAAACCTATAGATAAATTAATGATTACATTATTATGTGGTTAGTAATAATTTAAACAAATGCTCACTAAGTATTAAAAGGGACACTGCTAAGCTTAGATTTTTTATGGTCGGTTTGAGATGTCAAATATACATGGATTCTAACAACTGAAGATCGGGTTTCTCAGTTTGGTTCTAATATTCAAAAATTCTTTATCATGATATAGTCGTTTTCCTGAATAGAGAATGAGCACTTTATGCTGAATGGGGGGATGAATGTAAATGGTTAAATTGTAAATGAAAATAAATTACACCCTTTATGCTCACTTCAATCAATACGGAAGGACTTCGTATGTCTATTCAAATCTGTAAGGTGGCCATCGCAGTCACCGCACTTGTAATGATATATTACTGATTGCGCATAGAGGCAAAGAGAGTTTATTTTAAATTTAAATATTTCTTTATTTTTGTTATCACTCGAAAATATAAATTTTAAAATTTTAAACTGTGATAAGTTTGTTTTTCTAAACCACGATCAATTTTACGGACGAATTTCGTAAATCTGATTCTTCCCAGAAAAAGGCAACCTACACTATACAAAATATCCTTAGGACCTGTTAATTTAGCCTGATATTTTTTAAATTTGCTGAAAGTAATTTTCGAAAAGTTGGAGTCAATTTATAAAATTTGTTAACCCTTTTCTTCAAGAAAAATGTTTTCAGGAATCAAAGTCTTTTGAATCAAAATATAATATGACGAAATTTTGCATCCCTATGTCAAAAAGAGTTTTATTAAACTTTGATTTTAAAATTATGAGGAATGAAAAGAATAAATTTTTTGGTAAAACAGTAAAAGTATATAGGCGAGATCGTGATGGATTGGATTTGGAGTTGTGTAAACAAAGCGTTTATAGAAGGATTAGTCGAGGCCATTGCAGCCAGGGCAATATAGTACTTATATAAGGGTAGGTGGGGATAAGGTAACTTGTAGGTATTATAAAGGAATTAGTTTATTGAGTGTTGTAGGGAAGATTTATGCTGGTCATTTTGGTCGAACAAGAGTGCGTCGAGTACCTGGAGGACTGATTGGTGAAGAAACAGGTGCGTTATTAATGGTAGAGGATGTGTGGATCCAATTCTACATTGAAACAAATTATTGGGAAAGAGGGAGGAGAAGGATAAATTGTATTTAGGTTTTATGGATTTGCAACAGGCGTATATGATAAGGATTAATAAGGGAAGTGGCAGGTGTGCGGTAATATGAGTTTGGATGGTAAACTTCTGAATGGAATCAAAAGTATTTGCATAGTGAAGCGTGTGAAAGATAGAGTCGAAAGTGATTGGTTTAATTTAATAGCAGAGTGAGGCAGGATGTTTTGTCTCCTTGGTTATTCACATTGTTATATTGGTGGGGTTATGAAAGAATTAGAGGTGGGAGGTGGCCAGGGTATGGTGTATAGAATGATGTGAGGATGGAAGATGGATGGAGGGTTAACTACCTAATTATATGTGGATTGATTTTGGTTTTGGATGCTGAGCGAAATCTCAAGAGTTTGACGAAGATTTGTAGAGAGATTTGGAGTAGGGTGTGTAATAGGAGGGGTTGGAAAGTAAACGTAGGCACTAGAGTAAGGTTATGGTTTGTGAGTGAGGAAAGTCCTCGGTGTGAAGTTATGTTAGATGGGAACTGCTGGAAAAAGTGTCTGAGTTTAAATATTGGATATATGTATTGGATGAAAAGGGAATGGTGATATGCAGAGTGTGTAGGAAAGTTGTGGAATGGCAGGAAGAGTGGTGCGCTAGGTACAATTTAAAAATCGAGGTGGATTAAGGGACTAGTCTTGAGTGCGTTAGGGTCTTACAGGGAGGGTATGTTTGTTACCTGTAATTAATGCTATAGTAGTGAGACTTTCATGGTCTTGAAATAAGAACGGATTGATCCAAGTACATGTGTCAGATGGACAGTCGTTAGAGGTGTGTTAGGTGTGAGAAAGATTTGATATGAAAGTTAAATGTAATGGAATGAACGTATTAGGAAAGAATTATGTCGTGTGAAGAAAGGGGTAAATAGAAGAATAAATGAAAAGTTATGTGAGAGATGGTATTTGGTTCATGTGGAAGATGGAAGATAGTCGGTTGGTTTAACGGATGTATAGTGGTGGTGAGTGTGGTGGGAATCGACCAGCTGAAAGACCGAAGAAAAAGCGGATTGATAGAGTAGGAATGAGTGGAGGAGAGAATGTGAGTTTGGCAGAGCAAGAAGAAAGGTGCAATGGCGGGGTTTTGGTGAGGGGTATGGTTGTTAGCTCATTGGCCAAGGGAATGAACACCCCATTGACGAGTGCCAAGTGGGGTCCGTTCGCGTCCCGTGAAGTCTAGGTGGATTTTATGACTGCGAACGAGTTTCTCACCAAAAGGCTATAAAAGGGCGGTAAGATTTGAGCTTTCTTTTCGACTTGCTTCATATATCTTCTACTACTTTCTGGTTCGGTGGCAAGTTACGCACCTTATACCATTCCAGTCTTTGGGGAAGGAAAGGTGGGTGATGTGATATATTATATCATTATAATATATATATATATATATATAGTATATATATCTATATATATATATTATATATATATATTATATATATATTATATATAGGCCTATATATATATAGATTATATATTATATATATAATATATATACTAATATATATATATTATATATATTATATTATATATATATATATTATATTATTATAATATATATATATATATAATATATGTATATTATTATATATTATATATATATTATATATATTACTTATATATATATTATATATATATAATAATTATATATATAATATATATATGCAGTTTTCATTTAAAGTAGTCAACATATTTGTACTTTGAAAAATTTTCTAGAGTACTTGTACTTGTTCTTGTACTTGAAGATTCTAGAGTCTATGTACTTGTTATTTGACAAAATTATTGGACCCCAAGATTGATATATATACCTTATATAATATATAATATAATTATATTTATATATATATATATATATATCATATATATATATATTATATCTTATATATATTATATATATATATATATATATATATATATATATATACTATATAAGTGAAATACTATCTTTTCTTTTTTTTTTCTTTTCCTCTCCCAGAAGGAATTTTTTATCTGTCAGCACGCGCAAGCGTCTTTCTCAGAATCCCTTTGCTAATACACCTATTTCCTCTTCTCCTTTAAGCCTCTATTCCTTTGGTAGAACTGGACCATTCTATTACAGAGGTTCTCCCACCGGACTCACGCCCATCATCTGTTTCGATCTTCCCCTATTGTCTTTGCCCTCCTGGGATGTCCATTTCCCATCTTCTTTTCAGGCCAATTAATTGTACTGCTCCACATCCATACGCCAGATGTCCCCACATCTCAACATATCCCACATCCATTACACTTCAGTATCATCTTTTTACACACCTATATCTTCTTCTAATTACTTCTCATTCCTATATTCTTGTCTACTACCTACGTCTTTAAATCATAGTCTTAATCACCTCATCTCCGCCGTGTAATTTTACTCTGCTCTCTTCTCGTTTGGTTGTCCATAAGTTTACGCTCCGCTACAGGCCAGCGTCGGAGTCGATTTATACCTGTTAAAAATACCTTTTTTACCTCTATTTCCGATGTTTTTATCTTACTTCAACAAATTGGAACGGCATTACCGCCCATTTCAATAACTAAATCATACTTTTCCAAGTCGTCGACCGTTAAATCTCTTTACCTCCACTTCCTCCCCTTCTGCTAACATCTCCAGACTTAATTGCAGGTATTTACCGCCTTCACCTCTTCCCCTCTCACCACCATCCTCATCCCCTCCTCACTTCCTCCGGTTACTGTTGTTAATATCTCAGTCTTCTGTACGTTCATCCTCATCCTGCTTCTCCAACTCTCCCGTAAACAACTACCACCACCTCTCGAATTCGTTCCTCTCTCTTGCTCCCAACATGCCAGATCAGTCGCAAATGTGCCATTATGTCCCCTTCTAATTCTCCCAGTCTCTCCCTCACCTTTCTGTATTCACACGTCTAAATATAATATACACAGCAGTGGGGATAAAACACTCCCCTGCTTAACTCCTGTTTTCACCTTCCATACCATCATATCGGTCTTCGCACTCAGTTCTACATTACAACTGCCAATTTTCTCCATCCATACCTTTATCTATTTGCCTTCTAATCTCACCCCTCACTGTCCATAATTCCTCTCCATAAGCTACTCCAGAGCTTTTTCCTTGCACCGAATCAAATTGCTTTGCAGCGATCCGGATGAACGTACAAAGAATATTTGCCATAATTCCGCTTTCCCGAAACCATTCCCTTAGCGTGAATAGGTCCGTCGTTCCTCTTCCTCTTTCTATACCGTTACTTTTGTTTTCTCCGCAGTCTCGGGCTCTACCTTCATCTCTACAGCTCCTTCAATATTCTTTCGTATATTTTTGCCAGATGGTCCAATCAGTAAAATGCCTCTATAATTATTACAGTTCTCCTTATCCCCTTTACATTATATTCGTATAAATTTAATTGCTTTGCCCACCTTTCCGGCACTCTCCCTCTCCTCAACACTTTAATATAACTGTTCATTCAAACTGATGATTCTCCCATCTCACAGCTCCTCTCTCCTCACCACACGAATTTCCACAGACCACTCAATCCTCTCCTTGGTGCTTTATCCTTCTTCACTCCTTTTCTATCGCTTCCCTATTCTTTCTACCGTTTATTCTCTCCGCTTCTCCTCCTCATTACCATCCTCCCTCGTCTGATCTACAGCTTTTTCCCATTGTTCTGTGTATTCTACATTTAGCAGATCTACATAGTTATTAGATCCATCTTCATTTCTTTCTTCCGGTTTCACAAGAATCTCTCCGTTTCTATTCTTTTATAATTTCTAGTTTACGTTTTTGAGTTTTCTATACAGCCTTCGCCATACTTAAATATCTTTTCTTCTCTTCGCCACATCTCTCGTTATTTCTCCTACCATTCTCTGCCTCCATCTTTTTGCCCTCCTCTTTATTCTCTTCTGCCTTCATTCCTTGCCTGTACTATTCCCTCCCTTAGCCAATGCCGCTGTTCTTCTTTTCGACCACTTCTCATTTTCCCTGTTTTTCCTTAATGCTTTATTTCACTTCTTTCGTTCCACACATGGGTATGTCTTTACTAAGTACCTCCTACCCATCCTACTATTACCAAGAGTTTTCAATCTTGCACACTTTCCTTAATGGCTACATCCTGCAAGTTCTTCGTGTTCTTCTTCATTCACTCTAGGTTTCCTGCATTTCCGTTCACTAATTTCGTCTCCCCGTTTTTGTATCTTTTCAACTTCTCCACTCTGGATCACTAGCCTCATTCTGCTATTTAACTCACTACCCCCCCTCTCTATCTTCATGTCGCCCACACCAAGTTATGATTCGATCTAAGGACACTCCCGAGAATACATCCATGTCTATACCATCCTTATATCGGGGACTATCATGTAGTCTATCACACCGATTTTTGATCGAATTGTTGGGTTACCTGATTCCATCTATACCTCGTAAAGATGTGAGACTTTCTGTGCTTTAAAAACGTGTTCATTATTTTAGGTCGTTTCTCACACAAAAACCAATCAACGCCTCTCCCTCCATGTTTCCTTGTTGATATCCTCACAAAAATGGTCCCCCATTACTCTCTCCATCTCTCTTCTCTTTCCTACTCTTTCGTTGAAAATCTCCCAACAACAAGCACCTCTCCCCCTCCTCGCTCCCACCCAACCTACTTCCGCCATCAATTCATAAAACTAGTTTTTTCCTCCTCTGAGTAGCCCTGTGTGGTGCTATATCTGGTATATTTTATTTTATCCGCCATATGCTTCTCTTT
>JABUQX010044152.1:0-27500 GCA_015478945.1 Trachelipus rathkii | reverse complement strand
TATATATATTTATATATATATTATATAATATATATATATATATATCTATATACTATATATATATATATATATATATATATAGTATTATATATTATATATATTTAATTATATATATATATATATAAAATCATATATATATATAGATTATATCTATATAATAATATACTATAATATAATATATTATATAATATATCATATATATACTAATTTATATATATATTATATATGTATATATATATATTATAGTATACTATAATATATAATAATATATATATATTATAAATATATAATTATATAATGATATATATATATATAATATTTATATATATATATATATATATATATACTATATATATATATAATATATATTATATATATATATATATATAATAAAATATATATAATATATATATATATATATATAAATATATATATATTATATATATAATAATATATATAGATATAATATATATATATACTATATATATTATATATATATATATATATATATATTATATATATATATATATATTATTATATAATATAATATTCCTTGTGCGTTTGCGTTTGCTGTGTAGGTGTGGTGTGTACGCGCCGTGTGCTGAAACCATTAAAATTCCCAAAAAGTTATATTCTGTATATTCATTGATAATAAAAAATATAAAGAAAAAATAGAAACTGAAAAATTAAAAAACGGAACAGAAGTGAAAAAATGATTTAATTCTTTTTTCTCTTGAATCTTTGAATATGAGAAAGGGATTGGCAATGTTATCGATAAGGTTGTGACTCTGACACCTCACCCCTACCCCTTTGACCCCTCCCAGAAATTAAATTGAAAACTTGAACACAAAAGGTGTTTCGATATTTATCGAACCCTTGTACCTTCGATATATAATAAAAAAGTTAAAAATAAGAGTATATAAACCAGCAAGACGGAAATCCCAAAATTGTTTCTTATGCCATATCTTTTTAAGTATATTTCGATCTTACTAAATTGTATTCGTTATAGACTCGTATTTTATATGTCTTTCCAGTTTAGTTTGACCGTTTTCACCGGTTGTGAAATATGGTGCGGTGCGTTGCGCTCTGCTCTACTGCGTTTCCGCTTCAATGTAGGTGCCTTTAGGGTGTGCTCAATGCGGCGCACAGCATAAATTATCGGTCGTTCGCGTGCCAGAATATAAAATCGTGTGCGTGCGTAACATGTTATTGCACGACCACTATGTGGAGCGTGATGAAATATATATATATTATACTATATAATATTATATATATATATATTAATATATTATATTATTATATATATATTATGATCTGATATATGAAATACATATATTATATTCATATATACATACTATATATACTATATATATATATATATATATATATATATATATATATATATAGTATTTTAATGATAGCCTAATGTTTTCTTATTGTGATTTATTTACAGTAAAAATGGGAGAAAGGAAGATAGAAAGATAGAAACGATTTTCTGTCATAAGTATTAATGGTTTAGTCTCTTTTTACGAAAAGTAATGTCCTCGACTACAACATTCAAAAATCTGATTTATTTTTAATATTCGTGAGTAAGGCACTTGCTGAGAATAGATTTATAGTTCTCAGTTCAATTATCGTCTCTCCTATCTATTCAGAAATTATTTGAATACTTTTAAAAGCGGAACTTAATGGAAGTATCGAATATTGTAACCACCTATTATGATATTAATATTATTTACTTATGACCCATTTATTACGTTGTGCTTGCATTAGGATAGCATTGACAATATTAATAACCTAAACTAACATCGCGTAGCCTGACGACCTATCAATTCATCTTAGTTTGGTGAAATTTATGTTAGGTTTGATATGTTCTACGAATCTTATGACTCCATATTACATGTATCGATATTTGTGTACCAATATCTCTAACAGAAAAAAGTCTTTATTGATGTTTTTCATATACCAGCATTGATGGTTCCCAAACTCGATATTTGTTTCGGGACCCAAACTTCTATTTTATAGAGGGTATCGATAAGCCCATGTGACTTCTTACAGTCTCAATGTTTCCTATGCTCTTATGATCAACCAATCATCCTAATTTTAATATAACATAAAGCGAGACACAAATAATTGTAGAAAGAAAATACTTATTCATATCAAATATAAATAAAATATTCAAATATAAATATATATATATATATATATATATATATATATATAAATATATATATATATATATATATATAATATATATTATATATTATAATATATAATATAATATATATATATATATTTATATATATAATATATATATATATTATATAGTATATAATATATTATATATTATATATAATATAAATAAATATATAATATATATATATATATATATATATATATAAATTTGTACGTAATTAGAGGAATGTTGCTACTTCTAATACTTCAATCTTCTGAAAATTTGGCGTAATGTCAGATTTCTGATTCAGTCTGTTATTGTATATTATTTTTGTGCTAACATTTATATTTGCGAATTCACAGAAATATGGTATTGAAACGGTAATAGAATTCATATATCCCCTTTTTTTTATAAATCCGAATATTTGTCAAATGTTCAGATAACACTAGAAAATTGCTACCAAAACTGCTTCAAACTTAGCATTTAACTAAGTATTTGATCTGATTTCAACTAAATTCTCATAATCCACTGCCAGAAATTTTGTTTGCTTTTATTTAACTTTGAATGAACTTTCAACTCAATAATTATCTTTGTTCTACAAAATTGGAAAACATTCAGTTAGAGGCTGTGATAAGCCTTAGAGTTGATTTATTTTATATAACTGAAAATTCAAACCTCTACTCCATTTCTTGAAGAAAGTAACTAATATACTCAAAGCAGTCGAAAGCATTTTGTTCCATAGCCGAGTTCCAGTATTGCAAATTGCATGATAAATATACAATTTATTTTTAGTTTGAAAAGTATTCACTTCTTTCCTTTGCAATTTTACATAAATATCTGCTTAAGTTAATGTGTAATTCTTGGTAGCCATGCCATTTTTGTTAATCTGTCAGATGATCAAAATTCATGATCAATAAAATAAGTCAACAAATCCCTCCACCAAACAAAAATTCTTGCAAGATTGTTTCATCTCAATAGACATCAAAACTTAGCTGTATGCAAAAAGTAAAATATTTTTTTAATTAGATGTTACTAAACAACATCTTTTTTCGCAGAATTTACTTTGGGAACAACTGAATTATAGTATCAATGTATATTTTATTAATTTATTTTAAATGATGGTTGACAAATGATATCAAATTCTAAAATATCTGTAAGTGAGCTGTAAAGAGAAAAGTTATTTACGTAATAAATTACCTCAAAAGTATTTTCATACCCTGTTTTGGTATTATCAGAATACATTTCGAGTATATATATAATCAATAGCGAAGAAAACGGAGCTTGATCCTCAATACTATACAATTACCCCTTAAACTAAAAACCTCTGAAAGACAATAAAGAAGATAGACATCGATCATGAGCATTGCGGTTAAGTCTGGGGTCAAAGAACGATTCAAACAAAGAATAAGACTGTGGATAGACGAGTTTCAGGAACTTTCCTCAAAGGAATAGAGATGCGATTAAAAAGTTTGGAAAAGTAAAGATCGTTATTAATTTATAATTCACAACTAATTAATGGAATTATTGAAGGACTTAACATGAGACTTATGTGATAATGGGAATTATGTGAAAATGAACAGTTTAGAGTATGGTTGACAAAGCACAGCACCGATTTGGTGAGCTCATTATGGTGCAGTGCCCTGCGGCACAAAATTTCAATGTTCCTGTGCGGTGCGGTGCGGTGCGGTGCGGTGCGGTGCGGTGCGATATTTGAAATATATTGTGTGGTGTGGTGCGGTGCGGTGCGGTATGGTGCGGTGCGGGAAGGTGATATATTTGAAATATACTGTGTGGTGTGATTCGGTGAGGTATTTCAAATATAAGGTGTGGTGTGGAGCGGTACGGTAATGTATTTGAAATATACTGCGTGGTGTTGAGTGGTGTGGTTTCGGTGTGGTGCGAAAAATATATAACTATTGGTGCGGTGCGTAAAATTGCGGTGCTCAGCCAGCCATAATTCAGAAGTTAGCTGAAACGTCTCAGTTAAAGAATGAATTTTATAAAACAAAACTTATAATGAGAAGGTTAGGTTAGGTTTGGTTAGGTTAGGTTAGGTTAGGTCTAACTATATCTACCGTATCGCAATCGGAATAGAGAAAGGGTCGCAAACCCAAAGGACAAAGTTCGATCCCCCATCCGGATCCTAGGTATCAATTAAATAGAGCAGTTCCCCTCCTAGAATAAGGAAACAAAGAAAAATAAGTATTTGGCTTAGGGAAATTTCAGATGCACTTCAAAAATTGTAATAAAATAGATAAAATGAAATTTAAAAGTGAATGAAAATGTATGAAAGGGTTATTTCGTTCATAAATTCTTTAAATTCAAACACAAACATATAAACACATTCATCCTCTGACATACACATACATGCACAGAAACAGACATACACACGGATATATATATATATATATATATATATATATATATATTATATATATATAAATATATATATATATTATATATATATTATAGTATATATATACATATATATAATATATATATATAATATACTATATATATAATATATATATATATATATATTATATAATAATAATATATATAATATAAATATAGTATATATATAATATATAGTATATATAATATATATATATATATATATATATATTATTATATATAAATAATATACTGTATAATAATAATATATATTAAAAATAATATAAATAATATATATATAATATAATATATATAAAAATATAAATAATAATAATAATATATATATAAATAATATATAATATAATAATACATGTATACTATCAAATATATATATACACATATGTATATATATAATATATATATATATAAATAATAATATATAATGATAATATATTATTTAATATATATAGTATATTATAATAATATATATAATATTTAATATATAATATATATATATATAGTATATATATATATAATAAATATTTAATATAAATACATATATATTACTTAAGTAGCACTTACTTACTACCAAATATATACTGATTATTGAAATATATCTTTATTTATATATAATATATATATATATATTATATAATATATACTATATAATATATATAATATATGATATATATATTATATATATATATATATATATACTATCATAACTATATATATATACACTAGTATATATATATAATATTATATCTATGACTTTTTCTATATACTACTATTATACTATATACTATATATATATATAAATATATATATACCAAATAATTGGATATATATATGCACCTATCATATATATATATATATAATATAATGCAATGAAATTATACTCAAGAAAGTTTTTGTACAAATATTTTTTTTTCTTTTTTCTTTTTTTTTTTTTTTTTTCTGTTTTTAATTTCATTTTGTCGCAGCAAAAGGTTCGTCCGAGCCGCTTCTCTCTGGACGGCACATACGAAACACTTTGCGCTGCTTCGGTTTTCCTTTTTATATAAAAGCTCTTTTCTTTGTCTTTCATTCGAGGTTCCATTATTAAAATTACAAATTCTCGACGTGTTTCTTGAAGAAGATTTGAAAATAGAAATTTTTCTTCTTTCTCTTTTGTTTACCGTAAGTAGGAATAGCGAGATTGTCTGCCTTAACCGCTTCAGAGGAAAATTTAAAATTACGTTTTTTCTCCTCTTTATTCTATACCTTATAGTATATATATAAAATATATATATATATACAATATAATCATATACTATATATATATACGTATATACATATATATATAAGTAAATATTTATATTATATATATACTATATATAATATATACATATATATATATATAGTATAGTATATATATTATTATATTAGACAATATTATAGATATATATATATATTATATACTTTATATACTCATATATATATATACCCTATTAAAATATATATATATATAACTTATCTATATTATAATATATATATATTATATTATATATATATATAATAATATAATAGTATATATATATTATATATAATATATATATATATATATATATATATATATAAATTATATATATATATATATATAATATATATATATAATATATATATATAATAATATGATATATAACAAACCATATATATATAATAATATATATATATATATATATATCTGCTGATAATATTATATATATATATTATAGTATATATACTATATATATATATAATAAATATATATTATATATAGATATATATATATATATATATTGTATATATATATATATATATAAATATTATTATATATATATAATATATATATATATAAATATATATATAATATTATATATATATATATATATATTCGTATATATATATATAATAATATATATATATTATATAATATAATATATATATATATATAAAAATATATATATTATATATATATATAGTAAATACTAATATATATTATTAAATAATATATATATAAATATATTATATATATATATTATATATATGATACTATATATATAAATATATATATATATATTAGCTTAAGAAGTATAGTGAGAGTATTAGTAATATTGTTGATATTATGTATATATAAATAATGCGTAGATGTGAGTTATTGAAAATAAAAACACCTTATTCTGAGAAATCGATATATAATAAATATATATATATATATATATTAAATAATATAATATTATAACTCTATTAATGTATAAGATATGTGATTAATATGTGAATATGTGTGTGTAGTTATGGAGAGTCCACCATAAAATAAGTAGAATTAATAGTTAAATTTGGGATGAAGTAGTCATAGCATATAAATTGAGAGTTGATATATACATCAATTTTAGGGAATGAGAAATTGAATAAGGACATGGCAAATTCTATAGTGATACATATAGTATATGAATGTATATATTTACTGTAGTATAGTAGATAATAGATATGATCAAGAACGGAGCGAGTATAGGTATTATGATTGAGATTTTGGAAGTTGTATGTAATATAACTGACTAGTTATTATAAATTGGATATACGTTATCTAAGTATCCATGATGATGAGGAGTTAGTGAGAGATGCAGTAATAGTAACCTTGATATCTATTTAATAAGGTTAAAGAGATAAGGGGCTGTGTATAGTAAATTATTAGGGACTAAGGTTAAGTATGAGTGTATGATATAATATGTAATGGAAATATATGTACTGATTATATTAGAATCGAAAAAGTGCGTATCAGTAAGTGAACTGAGGACTGATTGGGTGGAAGAAACTAAGTGATATATAATTTTGCGTTTATTATTATAGAATGGTATAGGGTTTGTGGATACTAAATTCTATTCACATTGAAACAGTATATAGACTTGATAGAAAATGAGGAGAGAAGAATAAATTGTATTATTTATAGGTTTTATGGATTTGAGCAACAAGCGTATATTATATGATAGATTAATAGTTATATAGACTCATATATATTAGTATACAGGGTTTAAGCTAATGTAGATTGGTGATTTAGTGATATTGTGTAGAGCTTAGTCATGAAGTCGGAGAAGAATTCTTTCCAAATTAATATAGTGAGAATGCTCAGAACTCAATAGTTGTATTTAACAGCGTTTGTAGTTGTAAAAAATATATAGATTAGTGTCAAAAGATGATTGATATTTCTATAGTAAGGCGGTGTGATTACAGAGTAATGTTTATGATACCCTGGTTATTTAATTTGTTAATAATGATGTAGTATTATGAAAAAATTTAGAGTTGTTTATATATAGGTGGCAAGGAAATTTTTATATATATATGTTAGTAATAGATATGAGAGTAAATGAGATATAGTGAAGTGGAGAATTGCTATCCTACCTATTATAGCGGATGATGGTTTGTGTGGTGAATCTGAAGAGAGTTGATAGGATTAGATAGAGAGATTGGGTAGGGTGTGTAAAAGAAATGGGAGGGGTTTGAAGTAAACATAGAGTTGGAGAACGGTTTATGGTGTAAAATATTACAGCAAATGGTGGAAGTTTATATTAGTTTATATCGTAACAGAAGAGAAGCATGAACAAAAGTGTTCGAGGAAAGATTTTCTTTGAGTTATTAATGTTGAATTGAAAATCTGATATAAAAGTCTGAACACCGCATTAATGAAGATGTCTGTGAGAGTAGTAGAGAGTTATCAGTGCCCGAGATAATTAATCTTTTAGCATCCAGAGGAGCAGCAACTCAGAAATCTCGAATATTAACTTTCCCAATGCCACAGTAAATGCACTCCGGTGGAGTAATTCAAGAATGTTCGTATTGCAGTGTTCGTAACGGGAAATTACCTAACGTTTGTAGAGAATGTCGCAAATTCCAATGTTTTAGATGTAAAAAATGTCTTTCTCTAAACAAAAATGTATAGAATTTTCATATGTATATAAATGTTTTTCCCGTAAACTGGCATGGCGGAAAAGCAATTGAGATAACACAATGTTTCAAAATATTATCTGTGTCCTCAATTTTTATGTAACGAGTCGTATGAGTCAGTTTGTTGTAATTTACCAGAGATGATATGTTTATAAAGATCTATAAGGATTTTACATAGACTTTATAAGTGAATTGCTCAATGTTTATGAAGGAGAAACAACTTTAAGGGCGTTATATGTAGTGGTTTGAAAAAGAATTGTATTAAATGTAGTGAAGTAGTATAATCTAATAGTATTTAGAGATTATCTTGGTGTGAAGAAATAGGTAGTTAATTGAATAGTAATTATAATAAAGTGAAGTACGTTGAATGTTTGGTAATTTATATAATTAGGAAGGTGAAATTGATAAATGACAGTTCTCAGTATTGTGATATATAAACCCCTTTAAGGTCTATATCTAGAATTATGAAAAAATTGTACGATAAATTTTATTCCTATGCAAATATTTCTAAGTAGTGAACAGAATAGACCCTTGTTAAATGTGTAAATAAATCAATTATATAAGATAACTTATTTTTGAAAAAAAATATATAATCTATAGAAAAACTGTTTATGGTCCATAAATAAAAACGGTCCACATCAAGATATGCGATTTCCGAGCCAGAATCTAATATATAAAATTTATAGAGGGACCAAAATAGATCTTGCTTGTTCATTTGGCTTGACTATAAAAACTTTTGTGATGAGAGAATACTAACATAGAAACATGCAAATTAAAGGTTATATAATATATATATATAATATATATATATAATAATACAATAAATAGTATAATTAATGTATAGTGATTCGTCATGTCAAGTTATTTATTATAGTAAAAAAACAATCCTATAAGTTTCATCATCCTAGAAATATGAATAATTAAAATTCAAATGTAGGTGAAATTACAGAAAAGCATAGAGGGCATAAAGCCGTAATCTCTGAGATTCAGATTCGAATATCGTGAACTTTCCGATGACTTACTACGAACCAGGATTTCGGATTCAGGTATTTCGAAATCCAATAAGGCTTGTGGAATTCGGATATTATCTGAGTATTTCACGTGGATAAATCGAACATTACACACACTAACGTGAGTATAATTCGGTAATTCGCGAATCAGCTAAATCCTCACGTAAGATAGGCTAGTTATGTGAGTATATCTCGGTGAGATATCTAGGATTCGATACATTTTTACACATCACTAGGTATGTCGGATTCGGAGCTTGTTTCCAATATCAGTTTACGAATCCGAGATCTAATTTCTACGTATTCACAGGGTTATGTTAAAAAAGCATTAAATAAAAAAAAAGTAATAAAACAGAACATAAATTTAGTCATAAATTATATTAGGTAGTACCCTAATCACTAAGAGTGCTTTATAATGAGCCACAATTTACATAATAAGCGTCATTTCTATTTATTATGACTGGACCAATTCAAGTCACATCAAAATAGAAGTTAAATAATTTACTTTTCGTGATGGCGAACAGTACGTAATTAAAGTAATATTTAAATTTAGTTTATTTTAAATTCAACATTAAAGGTTTGTTATATTATACTTATATATATATTATATATATATATATATAATTGATATATATTTAATATATACTATTATATATATATTTCTTATATTCCATATATATATTAATATATAATAATAATAATTACTGGAATATAATTTTATTTTTCAATAATTAATAGTTAATATATATATAGTATTATATATATATATATATATTATATATATATATAATAATAGTATTATATATACTATATATATATATATATATAATATATATATATATATATATATATATATACTATATATAATATATATTATATATTATAATATATATTAATTAATTATATATATATATACTATATATAATATATACATTATTATTTATTTTATTTATATATTGACTCTTTTGCTCCCTAACTCACCTTGTCTTTACGACATTTATTGACTTCTTTCTGACATATGAGCGGATGAATGCATGGTAGTATAACAAACAAGAATTCAGCTTTAACTCCTTACAAACATTAACACAAATCCAAGACATACTTACTTTACTACATAAGCCATATCTCACTCATTACACCTCGTTCTCGTTTAGACACTTCTTCGATCTTTACGCTCGATAAGTAAAATTTCTTACCGCCAAATTCAAGAACCGGCTTATCGCTTTGCCCAAACCCGTCACACTAAACCGCGCAACCTTCCACTCCAGCACTTTCAATGTTCTATTAATTACTTCTTCATAACCACTTGCGTCTACATAACCATTTACTCAGAATAATCCCCACCATTTACTCCATCTGTTCCTTTCGGTATGCGCCACCATCCATGTCTTTCCAGAGAGAGAACTAATCTCTCCTTCCTACTCTCACTTCTCTCTTGCTCTCTCTTCTCTCCTCCATTCTATACTACGATTGCTTAATACTCAATCTTATATTAAAACCTCACTACTCATAATTTCCCATTTATTTCCTTTATTTATCCCGTAGTCATTTTTTTTTTTTCAACATATATACCTAATCATAAAATACTACCATTATCCTCCTAATTACTAACTAAATTCTTCCCTCAACAACGCTCTATATTATATTCATAATCCTCTCCCTTTACTGTATAACTACATAAAAAACGCTCTATAAACCTTATACTATCTCAAATAATATCCAATACTATCTTCCTGGATACCTGCATTATCAACCCACGTTTCACCATACAGACAACTAAAATACACACGGTATGCTATATTATACTCTCAAAAAAAAATATTAATCACCATTGATAAAAGCTGTATGTTAAACATTATTTCGTAGTCAGATATTATTCTCAAAAATTGGCATAATGTCCTCTGCAAATATATAAATGCTCTATTCTTCATGCACCGCAATGCAAAGATCCTTCACCTGTCTTGTCAAAACTAAATTCATAAATAGTTCGGTCTATCGTCCTCCTTCATCCCTTACCACTCCGCCGCAGTGAAAACTACTTCTCATACAATGCATTCTCTATATCCAGAAGATATATTTAAAAGAAATACATACTATATCTCTCCGAATAAACTATATCACGCAAAACTATTCTATCTCGAATTCACTACCTAACTCATCCTCACACGTCCACTATAATTCGCTTCCTTTCTTTATATTACACAATCACAACAACCAATACAAAACACAAACATAACATCTCTTTTTGACTTATGCCTTGCCTTTCTCCTAGGGCAACATTTTCTCATTTTAGATGTTCACCCCTTTTATTTGTCGTAAGAATAGAATTTTCCACATCTTCTCCTCAACATGGCCTAATCACCAAGTATAGAAATAGCCAAATCCAGCGCGAACTATACCTGTACATTACATTCTACCGTTTGTTACGTAGGAGAGGCTATCGTCTAAAATTTTTTGTATACACGCATTGGACAAAGACGATCGATCTTTTATTTTTGTTACAACTCTCCGCTTCTATCTTATTCATTTTCCCTAAAAGAATTTACGTCACAGAGAAATATTGCCAAAAACGCACACTCTCACTGTGAAAGTACTACCAAAATCCTATCCACAATTAAGTACAAAACTCTATTGCTATAACACTTTACTATCTATGAGTAGAGAAAACAGAAAATTACTCCTGAATATGACTAATACAATAATAGAATAGTAGTTAAAGATTAGAGCAACTGTTTACATCTATACCACATTCAGAGCATCATCACGATATCCTTACATATATTCTTAAATACAATCCCGACTCTTGACAAATCGCCATCCTCTTAGAACCAAAAACAATCTTCCGCTGCCTTTTATAATACTACACTCTCGACACAAATCTATTATATATATTCCACCTGTAAATATACGCCTCTAATACTCATTGTAGCCTAATATTATGATCACCTCACCACTACATTATTATCCATAAAGTATATCCATATAAATTACACCCTCCACAAGTTCTACCCTCCTACTTTCACTTATTTCAATAATTCCTTCCTTTATCACTATAAATAATCACTCTATAAAAAAACACCCATACACCTTCCCTTTCTTTTCTAAACCTTTCTATTATCTACTCCACGAAGCATCTTATAGTGAATTATAAAAACACATATGTGTACTATAACACACTCACTTACTTCTCATCCATGGTAATTCCTATAAGTTTGGTTCAACTCTAATATTACCGGATCCTAGAGTTAATATCTAGTGCTTACATGCTTGGTTGTAGTAAATAGGTGTTACAGTCTAGCTCAATTAGGTCTCACGGTTAAGCCGTTATTCTCGATTACACGTGTTCTAGTCTTACCACAACTTAAAAAAGACTTTAATATCCTCATTATATATTACCCCACACTTCCCTAATAATTTCTCCACCATTTCCCCTTATACTAGAACGAACATTAATGGATTGACTATCAGCTCCTGAATCATCAACCATCCTTCCACAAATAACTCTTGCTGGTTACTCATCACCTACATCACATATTATTATATATCCAAGCATATACTATATAACCGATATAATCATTCGCGCTTAGGCAGTAGTACTTTAAAACTGTCATATTCTGCAAAATTAATCTCAATATCTACTAACACCATCCAGACCTGACGGTGAGCACTTACCCTTTTTTTTTCTTATATACAAGACTCATAAATAAATTTCACATATCCATTATATATCATCCTTACTTCACCCTCATTATCCCTTCCACCACTTATCACTTTCCCACATAACTCTACCCTCTTTGCAAATTATCCGCCCTCTACTACCCATACCCACTTCGATTCATAATATTATAATTCAATCTTAAAGATACAGCTCCTCGAAGAGCCACACCACCTACTCTCACTCATTCCTTCATACATCACCTACATAACATACTACCAGCGAATAGCGCCATCTCCTCCCTTAAGTCCTCATCCCAACCCCAACTCAATCTGCTGGTGCCTCTTGTGTGGTTATATTTTTTTACGGTATATATTGTGTGTCAAAAAAATATATTAGAGACTAAAAACACAAAAAAAAAAAAAAACAACAAAAAAAGAATAATAAATACTAAGAAAAATATTTGGAGCTTACAAGGGAAAATAATTTACATTATAGTCTCAAATCTCTTAAAAAAATGTTAGTTAGGAAACACTGATATAAATACATTATAGACAATTAAAAATAAAATTATCTAATAAAAATTTTCGTTCAAATACTCTATAGTAATATGAGGAGAAGCCTATTTAAGACCTTTATACGTTACTTAAAATAAATAGACTTCTATTAAATTTTTGCTGTTTTTTTAACATAAGGAATACCAAGGGTATATCCGCACACCCATGGGAAAGCCTCGGGGTCTCTCGCCTCCGGGAAACTACGGGGTAGGACTAATTCCCCTCCGGGGGGTCCCGGAACCCCCGCTCTTTGGTACCTTTGGGTGTCGCGGCGGTTCCTCTGCCCCTCCCTACGGGGTATGGAAAAACGTCCCCCCTGGATTACTGGCCTGCAAAATTCCTTTAACTGCTCCGTAAGACCTGTACAAAAAATCTATGTAATACATATTCACTTACTATTTCATTGTTATCTATACCTATAAGTACTATTATTATTATACTTACTCTATTATATATATACATATATATATATAAGTATATACTTATATATATATTATATTGATATAAACACCATTATAACCATTATAATAAATATATTACCTCATAATTATACTATACTATTCCCAGTCCCCCACAGCCAAAAAAAAATCGCGCCATATTTTGTCTACATTTTTTTTTTTTTTTTTTCAGCCATTCTCTTTTATACATTTTCCTAACTAAAATTTACAAACATTTTCAAAAATGTATTTCTTCCATCTCTCCCATTAGCCTATACTGTTAGTTTCTCGCATTATTTTTTTTGTTTCTTTTAACAAGTTTCCTCAGGTAGAATCTCATGCCAGGATTCCAACTAATGTTATTTCCTTTACTTCACCTGTAGTGCCATATTGTAGTTATTTGAATTAGATTGTGGCTCTTCTACCGTTATTATATACACTATAGTCATACTACATTTATATCACCATATACTGAATATAATAATATAATATCGTATATATATCACTTTTAATATATCTCACTTATTCCACTCTCCCTACACTATTCCATCATAATTCCGTGCACCTACTCACTGTTAACTCTTTCTCCTTAGAATTCCTCCTATAATACCTTACTTCCATATATACTCCCTATAAACCACTGTCTCCTCCAATTTTTTCCCCTTTACGAATCTCTACTTCTACTCTTTTCTCCCTTTCTCACCTTAAATATACCGTCCACCTCTCCTCCTATACCTTATATTACCTAGCAATAACCATCAAATTATGTGATTACCTACTAATATATTATATCACCTCCCCGCCCCTCTTAAAATACATATTATACAGTACTAATATAGTTCATGCTCATCATATACCTTCATAATACTATATCACATTTACACATCAACATATATTCCACAGTACCGCATACTTACTCATCTCTCCTAAAGCTTCACTAACTAATCAAAATCACATGTTAAAAATATTCGAATGCATAATATATTCATAAGATGAATTATATTATATTGCACGTTTACTAAGAATAACGAAAAGTAGTGTCTCCTACTTATCATTACTTCTTATTTCAATAACTAACAACTTACTACAGTACTTTATCTCCATTCACATTCCTTCATCCCTTACCCCAAATGCTCTATTGAATTATTTATTCCCACCCCCCCCTATCCTCAACTCTATTGCATTAAATACTTACCAATAGTATACCATAATTTTTATCATTTATCCGGAAGACTCTTCCCAACTTCATATTATACTTCAACTCATTATCACTAAATCTTTTCTCTATCTCCTCACTCTTCTCTTACGCTCCAATCACTGGTGCACATATCTAATGCGAAATATAGTTAATAAACTAGAGTCACACTTTTCATGGTAAATAAGTCACTATAGGATAAGGTCAGTGAGAGATAAGTCTAATGAGAAATAAAAAAATTGGTCAGGAAAAGTCAGGAAAAATTACTTAAGATTATGCTAGTAAAATGATCAGTGAGAATAATTACCCTAGAAATTCCAATAAATAAATGTCATACGAGAATATTATTAAGAATTTACAAAAATCAATATAATGTATAGAATTGATCTAATGGTACTATAAGGTTGACTATATTTGTTTAATAAGTCACTCTATCTATACTCTCACTTTACTCCGATCCTATTAAATCTTCGAAAAGTGACAAATAGTATATCATGGAATAAAAATGGAGAGTGAAAAACGATTGTTTGAACTAACGCTAGGATCACATATAATCTCTATAAAGTATACTCTGCATAATACTGTTATAAACTATATTAAGTTAACTATAATAAACATGATAAATAATTTATAGCAAATAGATAGAAGTGTTCCATTGATTTAATCTCTGAGTATTTAAAATACAAGCTAACGCTTAAGAGAGTCGATTACATTCTTCAATTCTTATGTGTTTGCTACAATCTTTAAATGATTTATTGAATTTTTTTAGACAATACATATCCATCCACCTTACAGCCACCGCGCATTGGTATGAAACTTTGGCTTATATAGTTTTCTATTTTTTTTAGAGTATTGCAAGGAGTAGAAGTAGATTTTGGATTTTTGCTGTCAAGTTATTAGAAAATTGATAATTTTAAGGATTCTCTATTTCATTCTTTATAACCAGTGGCAATTTAGAAGCAAGACATACACAGCATAGCTGGTAACAACGGCACACGAGTGGGGGGACGTTTCTTCCATACCCCGTGGACGGGTATCCAGAAACTGAAGAAATACACACACCTCTATCACGGATCACTCCATTGAATACTCAAAAAAGCGGGACGTTGATAGTTCAAACATAACTGTAAGATAGTAAAAAAGAATTTTGTTCTACTGCGATATACCGGACAATCTGGGCCGGCACGGGCAAGCGAGTTTGCACAGATAAATGAAGTGGCCATAACACCACTTTTTGCACAGTGAAAGGTTCAGAGTACACCCACAAAGACTCCGTAGCACTAACAATCATTGTGGAAAAATTATCCTCTGTTAGATACATGTTCCTCTTTAAATTATACTCAACAAAATAAGTTCACAAGTGATAAGAGACTGAGATGTGAGCAATGTCAAATATATTAACTATTAACACCGAGTTAAATAACACAATTACATAGCTCTTCATCAAGATGTAGGTCATCTAAGATCACTAAGATTTTTTCAAATAATAATTAAACAACTTAAAATATTCTTTTTTTTTACATTATTATCTCTAGTTATATCTTATCTTCCTATTTCATAAATTGTATAGCACTATGTATAATCGCAAACTGATGCTAATCCTATTCCGCACGTTGTAGCTATTGTACATTTTATAGTCTCTTATGAATTTTTGTATTACAAAATTGTCTCTTATAATATACTCGTGTTTACTCATTATTATTGTTAATTCATTTTTATTTTTTTACAATTTGTCTCTTCGCACAGATTAAAGAATTGCGTGCACCATGCATCCTCAGTCCAATGTATATTTTTTCGACTGGAAGCTAATATGTGAGTTTTGAGATATGAGCGCTGGAATCTTAACCGTATTAAATCTGTGATTAAACTCAATGGACATATTCTCCCTATATACAATTCTGAATGCAAAAGCACAATCACTTACTAATCTTAGGCATGATATATGACTATTAGTGTATTGTGAGCTGTCAAATCTACACAATTACTAAATAGTAATATTGAAAGCCGAAATGACGCTGATTTCCTGAATTCACTTACAGGAGAGCTGAAATGATGTTCTCTGTTCTCTGATATCCCAGTACCTGTAATCGACACATAAACATTTCTCCAGATGTGCAATGTGTCCGACATAGTTAATTCATTAGTATCTCAGGATCATATACATTTACGCGATGGAGAGACAACAAGAGATAGTAAAAGAGTTTTCTATTAAAAAACTACACTGAATTTTAGCTGTCAACAAGAAAGAGAATGTGAACTCTGATTCTTGATGAAGACTTTACATAGTGTTAAGTTCTACTCAATATAGAATACTATGAATGCAATTCCAAATCCGTGTATAGCTGAGATTCTCACTAGAATAGATTATGTACATATCGGTATTTGCTCTTAGCACTCAATTACATATTTGACAAAGTAATGTTATTGCGCCCATAGAGATATGTGCAAATACATGAGTCAATGTCACAAACTAGATATATTCAAAAAGTAAGCCATAGGAGATAAATAGAAGACTAGAGAGAGATAAAAGAAGACGCATACTTGCATAGCAGATCTATAAATAGGCATAAGAGTAAAAACAAAGATGCTTATAGACTGAAGCTTGACTAGATAAAGAGTAATACATAGTATGACAAATACACTTCATAACATTTCAGATGCTTGGTACACGAAAAGTTATACCTTGAGATCGCCATTATATACTTGTTGTGAAACTCATCAGTGAACGTGTAAGTTCTATCAACTGTATATTACATGCACTCTAAATAATCCTTAAGCTATGTATTGTGTACTATCATTCCTCAATTTTACTTTTTAATACTCAAAGATACTCAGAAACTGATGGTGTTCCCGTTACATAGTTGCCAGGGAGAATATGAAATAACATGAAAGAGGCAGAGTGACTTGGTATAGAGAAGCCTTGTATAGCCGAAGTATGGTCCCTTATAGCTTGTTGGACTTTCGATAGGCTGTACTAACTCGTTAAAAAATAGCTAAAATATCTGTTTTTAAAATCAATTCAGTGCCACTCGAAAGGATAAAGTACACCAAGTTTTTCTAATAATAATTTTAGTATCAAGATAAAAGGTCAGATGAACTCTCAGTAAGGAACTTCTTAGCGAGTGCCATGATATAACTGATTAATCAGAGTTATTATAAGACGCACGCATAAGTTGTCAGACTACCTAACTCTCGGCTCAGAGTGGAAACTATTTCAGACTGCGTATGTATGGTCAGGTAATGGTCAGGTGAGAAGATAGTGTAGTACATACTCAAAAGCTATGCGAGATATAATATTTGTCTCGAGTGTTGTTACCTCAAAGTTAGACCTGCAACATATTATACTTCAACCTATACTCCCAGTCAGAATTTCTTCACTCTTTGTGTACCCATATACTGGCATCATTCGAAGAGCTCAGCATGGTAGTGTAGACCCATATAACCTCAAGACATTTGAGAGACTACAATATCAGTACGATGATGGTAAATATGCGTCGACCTCAAAATGGCTAACAACATTTGCTCGGTCAGCAAGCAGGTCCAGCCGAATATACCTTTCTTCCTTTGCTAGTTTGACAGCCGGGCGCAATGGATCACCTGGACCAAAAGAGAATCCACCGAGGAAACCTTCGACTCCAGTGACCAGGAACATCGTACGTAAACTACTTGTACAGAGAGAAAAACATCATCTTACTCCACTACACATAAACATTGGTTCTGATGAAACAATTTGTTGAAGGCCTGACCATGGATGGTGAAAGCTTCCGCTATATATGTCAACGTTTCCTGGTCTGAGTGACGAAAAGAAAAAAACTGGGATTTTGATGGCCCACAAATACGAACACTCCTCCGTGGTGCTGCCTTTGCTACAACAAAGACTGTGTATAGAGGCAAAGAGCGTGGAATATGCTCTTTCAGAGTAGCACAGAATTTTTGGGAACAGTGAAAACCGAGAACCACTAACATTGTGTACGGGAACTGCTAGACAGTTTTCATTTCTCATGGAGTAGAATGAAGATATAAAGTCTGCGACACTTATAATTCTCACTAAGAAAATTTTCGATACACCTAGCGATGTAGTGCAATGAGCAGGGTGAACGCTATCCATTAAGGATCTAAAGTTCACTAGAAGACAGTTACCAGGACCAAGTGGATTATCAATATTGCGATGGCCGACTATTGTTGGAGGTTGATGAGGGATATTCCAGACGCTTATGACAGTTAGATCGTCTACAGAAGAGAGTTACTACCATCGTAGGATGTTTACATTAACTAAACCATTCCTTCTATTACATTCATAGTTGCCCATATTACTCTCTATTCATAGTTGTATTATAATTTTTAAACATATATCATCAAAGACCATGTATCATATTCATTGCCGATTTGTTTCTCTCCCTCTCATATATCCATTATATATATACTATATATATATATATATATATATTATATATCATATATATATATATATATAATATTATATATTATATATATATATACTATATATATATATATATATAATATATAGATATATATATCCAATAATGTGATAGACCCTCTTAAAAAGGGTCAAAATCATAAAATTTTACAATCTGTTTACACACAATATCTCACAAGTGCGATGTGATATGCAAAACCCGATTACATTTTGAAATCAGCACATCACATAATAATTGTGAAACCCCGTCCAAGAAATTTCATTTTACCAGTGTTATATAACAAAGTAATAAAACAAAAAAACTAAATAACTATTGCTTAAATCTTACCTATAAGCAAACCATTCACATATTAAAAAAATTAATGAAATTGAAAAAGTTTCGTAGTTAAAGATATTGAAACTTAAAACTTCATCTTGAATAAAGCTCTACAGGTTAAATGATCAAACATAGCAGTTCTCATTTCAGGAATAACAATATTTCTCTGTGGCTTCCATAAATTATCCTCCGTTCTAAATATTCATTTCACTTTCGACTGATGACCGTGGAGCGAAAGGTATTTTATTGTTAGTTTTTTTCAAATTCATAAAACTAATTTCCAGTGTTTTTTCACCATTTGAAGGGAATATCATTGTCTTCCACTCGTGTCAAAGATAGGCAAATTATATATATTTGTTTATTTCTATGATGATTAATTCCGTATGTAGCCTTTACTTTTATGTACAATAATCACATCGTCAGAAGAATGGACTTTCTTTTTCACTCCCACTTTCTTTTCTGTATGACGATTTTGATGCCACATTTTCTTTAAAACAATACCATTAAAGAAGTGAAAAAATGGAGACTTCATTAATTTCCCCACTACGTTAATCATCGTCAGAAGAAGAGCTCAGGATCTAAATTTAGCATTTTCTGTTCCATGCCTCAACGCACCAGGGTTGCGGAGTCGAGTCGGAAGTCGCGAGTCGCGGAGTCGGGGAGTCGGTAGTTTTGAAGAGGTGAGTCGAGCGGAGTCGAGTCTGTAATTTTACAGAAAGTCGGAGTCGGAGTCGGTATATTTTCAGATGTCGGCATCGGAGTGGGTCGGATCGGTAAACTTTCAATGATAGAGTGCGAGTCCGGAACAATTTAAACTGAAAAGTATAAGAATTGTGACTCTAGTGAATGACTTCCAATCACTTCATGCAAGTTATTGACTTTCATCACAAAATGCAATTTCAAACTTCAAGATTTTAACCAGCACCTTATGTTCAATTGGATTATATTATAAATTATATATTTAAACCTTATACCATCTATTATTTAAGATACTGAAGGAATAAAGACTCCCATGGTACGAAGAGAAACTTCTCTCATTTTGACAATGATATTATACTAGTTGTTGTTTATATTGATCTAATCTACAGGGTAAGCTAATGAAGATCAAACAAACAAAAGCCTAAATCTGCACTTGCAATGTGGCCATTGTATTAAAGGGTTGCACGAAGTTCAAAAAAAAAAGGATACACTAAAACTTATGTAGAAAGTTACATGAAACTACACATCTCCGTACTACCTTTCAAGTCATTTCTCAGACAAGTTCAGAAGATTAAGTATGAAAAGCTTCTAGATATTGAAGGAGCTTTAGGTCGAAAGGTCGATGGCTTCAAGAAAAGAAGGTCCAAGATCCTTCGCCTATCCTTGATACAACAATATCTCCAGTAACTTTAAAAAATTTCCTTTGCTGCACTTGACAAGAAGTTGGAAAAATTTTATGTAAATTCGAATAGTTATTCAAGACATTGTACAAGAAGCGTCAATTTACCAACTACTATACCTCGGAATTAAGGTACCTATGACGGAAGTGAATGAACATCGCATTATAAATCAGACAAAGAAGAAAATAGCAGGAAACCTGCAAGAGGAGAGAGCACATAACTACTCTCTCAGTGACCCATGCACCTTGTAGAATCTTGGATCGCTGTATTCATGTACTGTTGGCCCTCGAATAGTACATCCGTGTAGATCAATATAATCTGTACATCACCGTACACTGATTATCATCAGACAGTTAGTGCTGCTGGCGGACTAACCTACTACATTAACTCAGATATATTGAACACGCGACGACGACTACTAGTGACCTAGCCTGTATTAACTATGTTTTAATCTATCAGTAAGCTATATTATATATAGTATTATATAATATATATATATAATATAGTATAGTATAATTCCGTTAGAGCCCTCCCCTAATGTACTTAATATCAAAATTTTGATATGCGCTTAAGTCTCTTAATTAAATTTTCAAGCAATTAATAAAGGATATAGTTAATTCAAGATAAATCTAGCAGCTTGTTTATTCATAGAAATGAGGAAATATCTTAGTTGTCATCTTCCTCCGTTTGAATTCTACGAGTCCTCTCAGTATCGATGTGTCATTATCGTATACATCAGTTACACACTCTATCGGCCATAAGTCTTCTTGATTTCCTCTTGTTCCTTAGTAATGCAGTAGCCCTGTGTGGCAACATCACGATAGAGATCATATATAAACCACACTACTCACCTTGCTCGCTTATATCTAATCACTTAATTATACATTATAGAGTGACATACATTCTCGACAAACTCGTACTTATATTCACAAGCGTCGGAGATCTCCTAATTTTAGTCATTCATAAGCCAGCGTTTGAGATACCATTTCTTTATTTATCATTTTTTTTTTTTTTTTTTTTTAAAAAAAAAAAATTTTTTTTTTTTTTTTTTTTATATATATTATATATTATCTATATATTATAATTAGTATAGTTATATTTCTTTGCCTCTCCCAGGCAAGTGAGATTTCTATCATGCTCAGCCGCGACAAGCGATCTTATCATCCAGAACGTCCCTCTCCTGCACTATTCCTCTTCTCTCAGCCTCTCATATTTGGAGCTGACATCATTCCAGGAGAGTCCTCACCGATTCCGCCCACTCCTTCTCTCTGCGTTCTTCCCCGTTGGTCTTCTGCCTCTTGTGTCCAAATCCCATATTCTATTACGCATTCTCTGCCTGCTCCATTCCTCTCCAGAATATCCCCACCCAATCTCAATCTCCCACACCCATCTTCAAGTGTCAACTTCTTTTACACCTATATTTCTCTAATAACTTCATTTCTTATTCTGTCTCTCCTACTCTTATCCATCATAGTTCTTATATATTCCTTATCCCCGCCGTTGTATTCTACTCTCTATACTACTCAGTTTGGTGGCAGAGCTCATCCGCTATGATCCTGCGACGCTCGCTAGTGCAAAACTCTTAATGATTATCTCACTCATCTCAGTTCTCACAAGCATAAGACGCATGATCTTCCTGTTCACTCAACTGAGCAACACTCTGCTGCTGAGATCCGACAGCACGGTGTCTGTATAACCATTCCCAAATACATATACACGTACGCTCCGAGGATGATCAGTGCACGACTCCCTCGTGTGTCTATCTTCATCCACTACCTATATTATTGCAGGGTATTTAACCGCCCTTCACCTCCTCCTCCGTACATCATTCTCATCCCCTCCTCATTTCCCCCGGGTACTGTTAATATCTCTGTCTTCTGTATATTCATCTCATCCCTGCCTCCTCCAACTCCTCCGCGCAAACAGCCTCCTCCACCACCTCTAGAATCGTCTCCTCCTCTCTCCTCCAACATGCCAGATCGTCCGAACTTTATGCATTCATGTCCCCTACAAATTCTCAAAGTCCATAGAGAACATGATAACAATCTATAAAATATTTACCAGCGGACAGTTTTATCTAGGGGACACAATAAGAAATGTAGGAAGACTTGTAACCTTGATTCATTCTGTAATAGTGTTAAAAAATTTTTTTGAAATGGTATTCCCGCAGGAAGTTTGTTGAGCTTGGACATACAACTTGCAAATTGTAAAGGAAAGGACTTGGGATAGGTATATGGAATTGTTTAGTGCATCATATTAGTTATATCTGACAGTAGCCAAAAGTCAGCGGTTTAGTTAGTTATTAAATGTAAACCGCATGTTGAGCTCACAGTATCACAATAAACTTATTAAAGCTTGTTATGTTATTTGTGTTAGCAGAACCTTTAGCTAAAAGATTTTACTTTTTGTGAGTAGTTGGCGTATATATGTATATTGACTTTGTTTAGGAAAATCGAACAGGCCTTGGGCCTGTTGGGTAGGTTGTGTTTGTCGCGGACTGGGCACTGAATTTGAATAATATATTATTGATGGACAGTCTCATATGTCTATGTTAGCCTCTAAACTGGTTCTTATGTTCCTTATCTCTATCTGAGGGTAATACTACGAACTTGATATAAATATTAACTTTTTTATTGGACACGATATATTGGTGTAAAAGCAATGAAGAAATGTTTTAGAGGGTTTAAGCTGTCGAAATTATCCCAGCGGCCGTTAAGATGTTCATCATCTGTTCACACTTCATGTGTTAGTACAAACTCATAAAAAACTTATATGGCACCATCGAATGCAACATTATGGCTATTTTAGTTGCCAATGGCCGACACAATTTTAAAGAAAAAAAAGAAAGATTTTCCCAAACATAAAATTGGACAAAAGGTAGTGGAAAATTTCGATGGATTGTTACGACCTAATTAAATTTATTAAAGCATTGTTGAAGCTTATGAGGAAGCTTCAATGGATCAAGATATACCTTTTATAAAAAACTTAGATCTTTTCAAGCCTTTAAGCAACAAGCCAAATTGCTTTAAGTTCTATTATTTATTGGTCTCTTAACGTTATTCTCAAACACTCTTTATTATGTAATTACATTGCATTCTTCCTAATAGTGACAGCAACTCTCTAATCATATTGAAATGTCGATGTTTGCTTTAAAAGCGTTTTCAAGCAAACATCAACAAACATTTCAAACATTTTGGAAATTGCGAAATTTAAAACTGTTTTCTGCTAATGAAGAAGATTAAAAAGATGCCTCCTTGTGAAAATCAATTTTAAAATGAAAAGATTATGGAAATAAACTATATTCTTAATGATTTTTCAAGCCAGTTAGAGAGCAAGTTCGCGAATCAAAAGATCCAAGTATTACTAATATTTATGAAGTTACTCCATCACTCTATTCTCTACCTCTTAAACATTCATATCCCTACAACTCTCGCGCTCAAACTAATCGCATGCATCCCACCATCTATTATGACTTTCTAACTACATCATTTCTATATATGAGTATGGTTCGAAAAAGAGTTTTACGAACTCTCCTCTATTCCCTATCTAACCATAATAATAGTTGTGAAGAGTTCTAAAAACCTCATCTCAGACTACAATTCTAGACACCTTCTCAATTGTCAACTTTCCCAAATTACTAACATATAAAGAAACCAACCTCTCTCCACGCTCTGATCTGAGCTATATCGTGAGTGTTCTATACACCTAGCTTTCCAACTGATAACATCGAATATGCCCAGAGCCCTAATTACTCTCATCTAACTATCCATTCATTCTAATGACACCTCTTAACAATTTAAGTGAAATATTACATCTAGTATATGTGTGAGACACGACTCTTATTATGTGATTTTCCCTATTTCCACAGGCACTTTCTCCTACACTGCTAAGCGAATCCCATCTCTCTTTATTCCCTTTTATTGAATACCGCATCACCAAAATATACACCACAACTAATAAAGAACTAATATACAAGAAAAGGTTAAATATTAGATAATATAATATTTGAAGTATTATTTAAAAATAATAAAAAGTATATTCAAAATAGGTTCTATAATCAGAGTTTAGATATTGATTCTTTCACTATTACCTCCCTATTAAATTTACACCTAGGTTAAAAACTTATTTATCCTCATTAAAATCACTTATATTATATTATATATATATTAATATATATATATATATAATATTTATATTATAATATATATATATATATAAATATATATATATATAATATATTAATTATCTTAATTTTCTTATTTATCTCTAGTTAATATTTTTTTGCTACTTGCCATATATATATAATTATATATATATATAATATTAAATTATATATCATATATATATATAATATAGTATATAATATATATCTATATATATACTATATAATATATATGATATCATTATATATATATTATTATAATATTATTAGAATTTTAGCAATTTTAGTAGAGAGTAGGGGTTAAAACGAGGGACTTATTTAGGACTCATAAGGCTTATTTATTAAGTAATTATTGAACCAAAATAGCATTGTGGAGTATGAGTGAGGCGATGGAGAGGAGGCCAAATAGAACCTCTGCATCTCTATACTCTTCGCGCTTCCCTCTCTACTCTCTCTCTTCTCTTCTACGTCTGCCTTCCACATACTCGCGAGTTGCGTGTCTCTCCGCTCCTCATACTCTTTCTTGCTCCTACGTGCTCTTCTTCTGCCCGCTGGTAACCACTGGCCCAGGGAAAGTCTCTCTTTCGTCATGCTGACATCGGTGTACGCGTGTCTACGTCCTCTACTCTTCTCGCTCCTCGTCTTGGAGTCGGGGCTCGTCCGTCTCTGCCTCATCTCTTCTCCTCCTCTTCCTGCTGCTTGCTCCTCTCATAACTCTCTCCCTCTGTAGGTCTAGGCCTGCCTCCTCATCTCTCCTCTTTACTTAACTCCTCTAGCGTCTCCCCAGGCGCTCTACGGGTCTCCCGTCTCGGAAAGCGATCTCTCATGCTCCTCTGTTTCTCTCTCTTCTCTGCTCTCTCTCTCTCTCTTTTCCTCTCCATTTGTTCTTCCCCTCTACCTCCTTCTCTCTCTCTCTGCTCTCTATTTAAACAGCCAGAACATAATCGACAACGCTTAAGGTCCAACAAATAATAAAAATACGAGTTAACCATATTTTCTAGGATGAAGTTGATCGGTTTATAGCTCAACGGAGCATATTTCCGCCATAACTTGCCGCCATGTACTTAGTTGTTCATGATACAATCAAAATGCCTTTCGGATAAAATATTGTGTTTTCCTGTAGCCTCCCACCTCTGCAGCACTATCGTGTGGTTCAATACCAGCATATTGATTATAGGGTACCGACTTGTTATATAAAACCACCGTATGGCAAAAATCTAGTAACTCTAATCAAACCATCATCAAGATTCCTTTCCGTGCTCGCTTACAGATTTTTTCATCCTTGAATGTATTCACTCCCCCATTCAGCGTCGAGAAATTGTTGTCAATGATGCAAAGCAGAATCCCCTTCAGTCTGCTGAGTTGACACCCTGCCAATCACGGGAAGAGAACCCATTATCCCAAAAAATCTGTGTAATTCTTCTATCGGAACCAGCACACATAAATATACCTCCTGCTAATTATCATAAACATAACACCACTCATGTCCTGTATAATATTTATTTTTTTTTACAAATATTTAATATAATAATAATATATAATAAGTAATATATATATAACTAATATTTATAATATAGATATATCATATCTACTTATCTTATCTATCATTACTACTACATATATTATAATATTAAATATATTATCTATATATATACAATAATAGTGTATAGTATAACTTTTAGAATATATATTATATTAATATATATTATATATAATTATTATATAATTTAATCTCTCTCTCCCTCTCTGAAGAAGGTTTATTCCTACAAATAAGATCTTAAAAACTATGTTATTAAAAATTATTCTTCTATCTTCCTCTTGTTT